>JAOEGS010001641.1:0-30040 GCA_025447755.1 Corythornis vintsioides
AGAGAAAGCCTGTATCCTGCTAGATAAATACAAAAAGAGCAAAAACCCCCACAACTCTCGCAGGTAAGAGCTTTCTCACAGACTTTGATAGAATATGGTCTCTTCCTCTCACAGGCTGGACCAGGCTGCTTGAGAAGGGGATTCTCTTGATAGCTCTCATCTTCCTTCTGTGTAGCAACAGGACTGGATCTGCTCATTACCTCTTTTCATTATAGTGGGCCCATATTTAAGGCTTTAAAAAGGAGCATTAAGAACAATTAAATGATATGACAAGAGGGAGCAAAAGTCAGTGTAATTTCCCATCAGCTATCAGTATGCTTTGAAGCATGAGATTTGATTATCCCAGTTGTAACAATGCCTAATAATACAGGATGGTAACAAGGCTCATAAATCAGTATTGGAAGATAAAAACCTTTTAAGAGCTCCTTTGTTCCCCCCAAGGAATAAAATCCAACTGTCAACACCACAAGCTCACCTTTGATTCTATCTGTTGAGTCTTTCTATGTCATAGGCCACTGAGACTGACAGAGGTCCTGCAAGGCAAATTCAAGGCCAGAACACCTCCCTTCACACACAGCATCCTCTGTCTGCAGGTCATGTCTCCAGTGACACCTGCACAAATAATTAGTGGGTTTGTGCAGCTCTCACTGGAGCTATAACATTACTAGGTTGTTTTCCAGACTTGGCTGGATTGGGGCTACAGTGCCTACAGAGATCCATGAGGTTCAGACAGCCAGGACATCACTTGCCTCTTTGAATTTTGCAGTATTTTCCATCACATGAACTGTCTCTGCGTGTCAAGGAAATTTACCCTGCTGAGAGTGTCACTAATGACACCTACATGAATGATGATCTTTAAGGTCCTTTTGAACCCACAGTATGATAAGCTTCTCTGATGTCATGCTGGGAGATCCACTCTGCTTCCATTTGATTTGATCAGTAGTTTTCAGGTTCCCTGGTGAGAGTGTGGAAAGCCAGTTTCACTGTGTAAAAGCAATGGTTATTTTTTAATCCAGCTTCAGATTTTTTATGAACAACTCAATTCTGTCTCTCCAAAAACCAAAGTTATCTGTTCTTTCTTGCCAGGGGGAACCTTGCACTCGCCAGACTGCACAGGAACTTGCAGCTTTCTCTCCAAAGCAAGACTCTGGACTTGCAGAAACAGCTCTGCCTTTGCTGCACCGACCTCCCTTTGACACAAGGATTGTCTCAGTTCTGGTTGCCCATGAGGAGTTCCCATCAGCAGCCCTCAGACTGCAGCAAAGCTCCTCACTGTGTGCAGCTCTGAACGCCTGCTGCTTCCCCAGCTGCTCCTGCTCATCCTCACTGCCATGCCAGGCTGGGTGCACTCTCCACGGGGGAGCTCAGGTGGGTTTCTCACAGCCAGCAGCTATGGGAGAGGGAGAACATCATTGGTGTGTTACCTGCCACTGCACAAACCTGTGCTTCTGATTGCTTGCAGCACCTAGTTTCCTTATGAGGACTTCTGGTTTAGAGCAGGACAGCTCAGTTTGGCTCCTGGGAGGAATGACCAGTGTAACTGCTGGTGGCCATTTTCTGTGATAGAGAGTATGAAATAGCAGCAGCCTGAGTTGAAATTTGGCAGCAAGTTGGAGTCTCCTTCCATTCCTCCAGTGAATTCAAGCTACTTAGCACTGTAATGTGTACCATACGACCTCCTTGGAGCCCTAGTTTCACTGCTCATTAGTCTGTGTACCTTAACAAGATTTTCAGTGACCTTCCTGCTAATAGTCCACTTACCTCAGAAAGATATCTGCCTTCCAGCACCATTGTGTGTCAGTTAAATGGGAATGAGAAATCACAGCGTTCAAAATGAGGAGGGGGCAGCAATATCCCAGCCTGTCCTTTAGCTCCCCTGTGATGTAAAAAGAAAGGGCGCTGCTTTCATCTTTATTTCCTTTCCCCTGCCACTGGTGTGCTCACAACTTTTGATGAGGACTCGGGCTCTGCCGTGCTAGGGCGGCCCTCGGGAGCAAACAGCCTAAGCACTTGTGACAGGCAAAGGAAGCACTTTAATGCCGGTTTTCAGGCATGAAAGCAGAAGGTATCGGCTTGTCTGCAATCCCGCTGGAAGCCAAGGGCAGAGCAGCACCTTGAACTCGGGCTCTGCGTTTTCATCACCCCCCTGAGAGCTGGGATTTGCCTTTGAACTGGCCCGGGGGGGTGTGAGGCCGCAGCAGAGGCGGGGGAGCGGTGGCTGCCGGAGCTTTCTGCAGAGCAGCTCCACCGAGCGCAGAGCTCTCTCCTCCAGCGCCGGAATCAGTTCACTGCCATAAGAGGATGTCGAGTCAAACGCTGGAGACGAGTTTCTTGGAGGGTTAGTTTAGGGCACGGGACTGCCTTGGAGGTTTGTTTGGTTTGGTGTTTAGAGGGGGAGTGGGAGTTTTCACGAGGTCAAGAGCCGCTGGTCCAAGGCTGGGTGCTGATGCTGCACTGACAGGCAGAAAATGAGTTACTGTGATTTTTCACTAGGAGAATACTCTTTTTATTTAATCTTTTGATTGTGGCAGAAAGAGACTTTTTTTTTTTTTTCTTGATCTGAATTTCACCAGAAGTTCTCTGAGTAACTTTCAGCATATGTGATGCTTACTGGAAAAAAAACCCAAACAACAAAGCCAGGCTATATGAGGCTAGACAGCAAATCTGTTCCTCTTTGCACTTTTGTTTCCAGCAGGGCTGGTGAATGCAGCATGCAAAGGAGCTGTGATTACAGCACAGCTAGGGCTAGAGGATTTTAGAATGGCTTGTACTCTAGCAAAAAAAAAAACCAACCCATAACGTCAAAACCCGGGGATAAATAAGGGGAAGGGAAGACGAGAGGGAAATTGTCTGTGAGGTCAGGTGGTTAAGTATTTTTGGACGGCTAAGGTGGTGATCTTAAGCGAAGATAATGTATTATGCAGTGGAAAGCTAATGAGAGCAGGTCTGTTAAACATGGGTTTGGTGTCACTCAGCTCCCGAGTGCTTCAAATTACCCAGGCCCAGGTTGTATTTGATCACCTCCGGCGAGGCGAGCACCAGCCCTTTATGTGATGGACGTGAGCACAGACAGGAGGGAACAAGCCTGGCTGGCACGGGAGGGGAGCTGGTGGCATCATGGGTCTTCTCCATATCGAACTTGTGTGATTCATCAATTAAATGAATTCACTGGGATAAAGGAGCGTGAAAGGGCAATCTCCCTGTAATCCGCTGCCTGCCCGTTAACTCTTCCCTCCCGATGGCATCCTCGAGATCCAGCCTCCTCCCCTGTGCCCAGGAGGCTCCGGCTGCACAGCCCCGAGCCCACGGCGGGGCCGGGAGGCGGGAGCGGGGCCGGGGGTGGGGACCGAGCCCGGCGGCGGCACCGGGACCCCGACCCGAGCCGTTCCTGGCCTGGTGGGCTCCGCACCGCTGAGGCTCCGGGTACCGCCGGCGCGGCTGCAGCATCTCTCCCGTGCGGGATGTGCACAGCCCTGCAGCACTCTGGCCGCAGCATCGCTGCCCGTGAGGGATGTGCACAGCTCTGCAGCATCGCTGCCCGTGCGGGATGTGCACAGCTCTGCAGCATCTCTCCCGTGCGGGATGTGCACAGCCCTGCAGCATCACTCCGGCCGCCTCCTCCGCAGGTGCCCGCGGGCAGCCGGGGAAGCGGGGCGAGGAGGAGGAGATCGGGCGGCCAAAGCGACCCCCCGCACCTGCCCGGGGAGCCGCTGTCCGCCCCGCAAGCCCCGCCGCGGGCTGGGTGTCCCGCAGCCTCGGGCTGGGTGTCCCGCAGCCGCCGGTGCCGAGGCCGCTGCATTGCGTCGGGGGCGCGCAGCGTGCGGCGGGGGCGGCCCGGGGAGGGGTGCGGGGTTGTGGGGCGCGGGGGCAGCGCTCGTCCCCTCCTCCCTCCGGCCCCGTCCGCACCCCGCCCTCCCGCTGCCCGAGCTGCACCAAACAGCGCTCAGGTTTCTGCTGAGGCTGCAGCGTCAAGAAATGGCTCGAGTTTGCTCCTTGCTCTCCTTGTGCATTGAGCAGCCCTCTCGCTCCTGCCGCACGCGTCCAGCTCCTGCCTCCTGCTGCCGGGACGAGCCGAGCCCGAGCCCGGGGATGCGGCTGCAGGACTGCGGCTCCCTCGCATCTCCCCAGCCGCCTCTGCCCAGCGTCCGCCTGCTTCTCCAGCTGTCCTAAGGGAAGAGAGCAGGCGAGCCGGCGGCTATCTAGGACTCCTTGATTTTATTTGCTAACTCCAGCCTTTCGAAAAAGGTACTTTGCGCTCTTTTTTTCCACCGCCACCTCCCTCCACCCCCCACTGCGGTTCTCGGCAGAAACTAATTAAACCCACTCGCCCTTGGTGCAGCCTAAGACGGTGTATGAATATTTCAGCGTCTCGCAGGCAACCCTGTAAAGCGATCGCTGTTATTATTAAGAGGGGCGCAAGAGGAGGAGGAGGAGGGTTGAGTTTTGCCGCTGCGGTTTTTGTTTTGGTTTGGTTTTTTTGGATGCTGCTGCAAGGCGACTTGACGCATTCCGGCACTGGCTCCTACTCCTAACCAGCGCGTCTCCCTGGGAGCAGGTAAGGAAAAGCCCCTTCTCCCCTCCACGCACGCTGTTGGACTCTTATTTTGGCCAGGTTGAGTCTGGGATGTGGAGCTCCCTCCCCTCGTCTCACTCTCGGTGGTGTTTAGCTGCTGCAAAGCAAGAGGGGAGATGCTTCGCTCCCCCTCCCCTAATCCTCCCGAGCGGCGCGATGAAGTTGCCCGTGCTCGGATAAGTCTCCACCGCCGGGGAAGCGGAGAGTGTAGCGGTCGGGAGACTTAGCGCAGGAGCTGAGCCCGCTAAAGTTGCCCGGGAAGCTCTCCCGATGGTCGGGGCACCGCGGGGTCCATCCACATCGGCCCCTTCTTGCTTTGGGGGGTCCCCCGATGCGTGTCTGTGGCCGCGTGGGACCGCGGAGGGCTCTGCATGTGCTGCCGTAGTGGGCAGAGCGGGGTGTTCTCGCTGGTGTGAAAGCCAATCCACTGCGCCCGAGCGGGTGTGAGAGTGTGAGTGAGTGTGCGTGTGTGTGGTGGGGCTTGGGGGCTGGTTTATGATGTTTCTCTCCTCCTCGGCAGCCTGCATCCCGCCAGTGAGCTTTATGCCTTCACGAGCAGAGCGTCTCCATCCCTCTCTCCCCAGGGCGAAAGAGGAGAGGACGGGGCAGTGTGTGTCTGTGTGGGGGGGCAGCCGATGGAAATTTGCTGAGTTGGCATTGCAAGGACTCGCCTCCCAGCCGCCCTGTGACTTATTTATTTGTTATTCATTTATTTATTTATTTGTGCGTGCCTGTGTGCGCGTGTGTGTGTGCGTGCGTGTGTGTGTGGTAACTTCGTGACAGCAGCCGCAGTGATGGTCAAGCCGGCGAGAAAAGCGGACGGCTGGAGTTAAAGTCAAAAGGAGCCGGCTGGGGAGGGGACCCCAGCGTGGGGGTGCACTCCACTGACCTTCAGCCACCCGCCTTGGGGGACAGGACCCTTCACCCTTCCTGCCCTCCTCCCCCCCTGAAGGTACTTCTTCCCTCTTTCTTCACCCTCCCCTTATCCCCGATGCCTCTCCCCTCATCCCATCTCTCCCTTCCCCTTTTGGATCTTTCTTTCCTTTAGGCTCTCTCCATCCTTTCCTTAGGCTCTCCATCCCTAACCTGCCAACCCTCCCCGCGGACTCCGAGCCTCCCCTCCTCCGCGCCCCCCTCCCCGCCCCAACCTGCCCTGCGACACCCTCCGCTCTCCTTCACCCTCCTCCCCTCTCAAGCTCCCTCACTTCTCCTCCCTCACCCCGGGTCCCCCGTCCCGCGCGCCACCATGACCGTGATGGCCGGAGAGAACATGGACGAGACTTCTGCGCTCCCCGGCCACCCCCAGGACAGCTACCAGCCCGCCGCCCACGACGACCACGAGTGCTGCGAGCGCGTGGTGATCAACATCGCCGGCCTGCGCTTCGAGACCCAGCTCAAGACCCTAGCCCAGTTCCCCAACACGCTGCTGGGCAACCCCAAGAAGCGCATGCGCTACTTCGACCCGCTCCGCAACGAGTACTTCTTCGACCGCAACCGGCCCAGCTTCGACGCCATCCTCTACTACTACCAGTCCGGGGGGCGGCTGCGCCGGCCCGTCAACGTGCCCCTGGACATGTTCTCCGAGGAGATCAAATTTTACGAGCTGGGGGAGGAGGCCATGGAGAAGTTCCGGGAAGACGAGGGGTTCATCAAGGACGAGGAGAGACCCTTGCCGGAGGGGGAGTACCAGCGCCAAGTGTGGCTCCTCTTCGAGTACCCGGAGAGCTCCGGGCCCGCCAGGGTCATTGCCATCGTCTCCGTCATGGTGATCCTCATCTCCATCGTGATCTTCTGCCTAGAGACGCTGCCTGAGCTGAAGGAGGACAAGGAGAACGCGGTGTATCGCACCGACAACACCACTCAGGTCTACAAACCCAACATCTTCACGGATCCCTTCTTTATCGTGGAGACCCTGTGCATCATCTGGTTCTCCTTCGAGCTGGTGGTGCGCTTCTTCGCCTGCCCCAGCAAGACCGAGTTCTTCAAGAACATCATGAACTTCATCGACATCGTGGCCATCATCCCCTACTTCATCACCCTGGGCACCGAGATGGCCGAGCGGGAGGGCACTCAGAAGGGAGAGCAGGCCACCTCCTTGGCCATCCTGAGAGTCATCAGACTGGTAAGAGTCTTTCGAATCTTCAAACTCTCCCGGCACTCTAAGGGCCTCCAGATTCTGGGACAGACCCTCAAAGCCAGTATGAGAGAGCTAGGTTTGCTAATCTTCTTCCTGTTCATTGGGGTGATCCTGTTCTCTAGCGCGGTGTATTTTGCTGAGGCTGAAGAACCTGAGTCTCATTTCACGAGTATCCCCGATGCTTTCTGGTGGGCGGTGGTATCCATGACCACTGTGGGCTATGGTGACATGTACCCTGTGACAATTGGAGGCAAAATCGTGGGCTCCTTGTGTGCCATCGCTGGTGTGCTGACAATTGCCCTGCCTGTACCTGTCATCGTGTCCAACTTCAACTACTTCTACCACCGAGAAACAGAAGGGGAAGAACAGGCTCAGTTACTTCACGTTAGCTCCCCTAATTTAGCATCTGACAGTGATCTCAGTCGCCGCAGCTCCTCCACAATCAGCAAATCTGAGTACATGGAAATCGAAGAGGATATGAATAATAGCATAGACAATTTTAGAGAGGCTAATCTCAGAACTGGCAACTGCACTGTAGCCAACCAAAACTGCGTTAACAAAAGCAAGCTGCTGACTGACGTGTAAACAAAGCAGCCCAAACCCCCACCCGCACAGCTTGAAGACTTCAGTGACACGGTCACTCTGTGTAGATGCTTTACTGATAGTCTTTGAATGCTTTATTTACCTCGTAAATGCATTGTTGCATTGCGAATTTTTTGCTCAGTGATAAAGAAGCTTCCAGGATCCATGAGAGATAAGATTCTGTTTCTTTTAAAAAAGCATTTTTCCCACCTGGTAAATGAGAACCATTTGAACTAGTTTAGTTTTAAGCAGTATGATGCTAGACCTAAACTTCTCCTCTCCCATCTCCCTTCCGTTGGGTTTTTGGGTTTGGTTTTCCTTTCTATTATTTTTAATTTTTTTTTTTTTTTTTGGATGAAGTTAACTTAAACTAAGCAAGACAGATTTTTAGAGCTATAAATCATATGCATGGATTCCAGTTAAAATACTCTGCAAAATTGCACAGTTGCAAGGAAGTGCATCAGATAATAGTAAAAAGAGGATTAGCCAAAAACCTGCAGCAAGCATTTGCCGTGGTTTTTACGGAGGAGTGCAAAATTTCCTTCCACCCCTTATGGGAAAGATTCCATCCTTCCAACCTACAGATCCACACAGCACCTTAGTAAAAACACACTTTAGCCTGGTCTCTTTTGCTGTCCACAGAAGAACTATTCTAAAAGGAAAATAACCAACAAAACTGAAGACAAAACATCTGCAATGCTGCTAAGTTCTCTTACGTGCAGATGATTTAAACACCCTTTTCCCTGTCCAGAACTGGATACAAAACTTTTAAGCCCCTCTGTTGCAAGATAGCACAATGGAGTTTAATAGAAGCATGTTTGAATTTGATACTATTTATTTTATAATCGCATGCCTGAAACGTTACCTCAGACAATAGCAGATAAGCTTTCGTTTCAACTGAATCTTCTAAAAATAGGTCCTTTATCTCTCTTTTTTTTTTCTTCTTTTATTTTCTTTTTCTTTTTGATTTGCATTCACCAGAAGTGCACTCCTTAATTTATTAAATCGTTGACTAGTAATTTAAAGTACTGTATTTAAGTGCGTATGTTAGTCAAATGGGAACAATAACTTTTGGAGATCAAAGCATGTTCAAATATTCAGCATTATGGCCTATTTGATTAAGGTGTAACTTGAATTAATTAATGCATGAGTTCAGTAATAATATTAATAACAATAATACTAATAACAATAATTTAAAAAACCATAATAAAAACAAAAAAAGTGCTCGATAGACTGAGGGCCTGAACGAACTGATTAGAGAAACCTGGGTTGTCTCCCTGCATTGCCCAGGGAGATGTGCTGGTTTTTGGCCAGGTGTTGTCAGAAAGGAACGTGTCCCATCCCTTCAAGGGAGAGCTCTGTGGAAAAGGAAGAAGTAGAGTTATACATAGGAACACCTAGAACCTAGTATCCTTTATAGCTGAAAGGTGCAGGTGCATGCTTTTTGGTGCATTCTCAGAATGTAAATGAAACTTACCTACTACGTGCATCCAAATTGCAGCAGCTGGTTTCTTTTGCAGCCATTAGTCGAGACTTTCCTGTGCTCCCCTAAGCGTCACCGCAGAGGCTGGGCAGGGTGATTGAGGTGGCTGTGCAGTGCCTTTATCTTACACCCCCTCAAGTGCTGAAAGTGCCTCCAGGAGCTGAGCTGGGACAGCAAGGGCAAGGCACAGACAGAGAAAGGAGACAGGGAACGAGAGGGGTGCAGAAGAGGCAGGCAGAGCGCCCCAGCACCCACGGGACACCTTCCTTCCCCACCAGGCTGGTGCTGCAGGGCTCAGCATGTGCTTTGCCAAATGACCCGTGGTTTTGTGTGAGACTTCAAGCTCCCCGGGGTCGTTGCATCTGCCCTTCCTTCCCCTGAGATGGCTTTTTGGCAGCCTGTCACATCTGAAGTCCCATCTTTATTCTTCTTTCTGGTCCCCCATGTTACTCTCTGCGCACGGTCACCTGGTGAAGGAATCAAGCACTAGGAGAAGGTTCTTCTGCAGTATGCCAGACTTGTCTGCTAGGCCCTGGAAGAGAATAGACTAATGCAGGCACTACCCTTTATTCTCCAAATGGACAAAGTTGAGGATCTTCATTCTGCACTTAGCAAGCAGCCAACTGCTGCTGAACACTTCTCCTTCCACACTGTACAGATCCTTTCTTCCCCTAGCTCTCTGATGGGTGTATGTATCCATGTAACTCTGTGTGTGTCTGTGTGTGAGTGTCACACACACACACAGACACACACAGCTATAAAACTGAGGCACTTGGAGATGAGAAACCAACCCTAACTCTGCAGTTACGCACAAGCCTGACCTGCCAGGTCTCCAGAAAGACTTGATTTTTATTTCTCACTGTGTGGCTTCTGTGAATCTTAACGCTGAGAAAACCATCCACAACTGAGGGAGCTCTGACTCCTGCCAGAAATGCAAAGCATCAGATAAAACAGGGCATTACATCCTCGAGGTAGATGCTGCTAAGCTTCTTTCCCATCCCCTGTTCACACCCCTCTCCCCAGTAGGTTCTGAGGGTCCCGATCTTCCCAAACTCTTGAATTGTAGGATGAGACTTCTCGTGTCAAAAGGGACTTGAACGCTGCCCTCAGCTTGTGAAAACATCACTGACTAAACTAAACAGCAATAATCAATTCAGTGCTGTGGGACTGGTGGTGAGGAAGCAGCATCTGGGAGATGAGGCCTGACTTTGGGAGCCTCTGCCACAGTTGCTCCCGCACACCTCGGGTTAATGGGCAGGGGGATAATCAGTCTGGATACCCAAGAAGTGCTGCGCGCAGCGAGCCCTGGCTGGGATGGGTCAGAAGGACTCGGGATGATCTGGGGAGCCTGAGTGTTGCTTTGTCCATTTATAGCTCACTGCAGAGGCTCTCATCCATCCAAGTGCAGGAGTTAGCCTCGTGTAGCATAGGCATGCTTTGTTTGACACTCAAGATCACAACAACAACAACAAAGCTCTTACTCCCTTTGCAGAGGAGTGCTGAAATGTCTTTGTGAGCCTGAAGGTGCACTTAACTGCCTCTTCTTGCCAGTAGAGCATTCTTTCTTTTTTTCATTCTTCTTTCTTTTTTTCATTCTTTTTTCATTCTTTTTTCATTCTTCTTTCTTCTCACTTTTATTCTTCTCTCTTTCTTCTCTCTACTCTTTCTTCCCTTTCCATCTCCCTCCCTTTCCTCTCTCTGTCTTCTTTTTTTTTTTTCCTTTTCCTTCTGTTTTCTCCCCCTTTTGGCACATGCTGCTTTTTTGCCCACACTGGCTTTGTTGGGTTGCCTATGCCAGTGGAAGAAGACTGTAAACGAGGTGGTGTCCAGGGCGGCCCCTCTCTTTCCGAAAGGGTGGAGAGCCCTTCCCTCAGTTGGTAGGGAGCTCCCAGAGCGATGCAGTCAGGCAGGCAGGAACAGGCTTTGTGGTGAGGCAGGGCAGCTATCCCAGCATGAGGAGTCACCCCCTGAGCCTCCTTCAGCATCCAGGCTCTGGGGTGCTGGGCTGTCCCCGCACGGCTCTGTCTGCAGCCGGGCAGGGAAGGGGCTGAGGAACTCTGGCAGTGAGCAGCAGTGCACTGCAGTGCAGAGGCACTGGGCACCAGTCCCATAGGCTGCTAGCACTGCCAAAATTCCCCATCTGGTCCTACCATACTTAGCTGTAGAGCGCTAGGGAACAGGCAAAGGAGCAAGAGGCAGAGGGAAAATGAAAGGCTCTGCACCCCCTTCCTTCACAGCACTGAGAGGTCTCTGCCAGACTGCCAAGAGCTCCAGTCCTCTGTGGCAGCTCCAGCAGAGGCAGTGAACTGGATTTACTGGTCTTCACGGGGAAGTTAGCCTGCTGCAGTAAGCCAGGCTGTGAGTTCACAGCATCCTAGCAAACCCATGCAGACTGCCTGCATGGAATCTCTTAAGCCTTATCTCCACTGGGGACTTCAGCATAGCTAATCTGAATTAATGAAAGGTGTGCATTTAAAGTAGATTTGTTAAACTGCTTTAAAGCCCAGCATGGACATTCTGTTGCAGTATAAAAGCAACCTTAATCTGATTTGGAGTCATTCTTTTTGGAAGGAAAGTAAGCTGAATTGAATTAAGGCTGCTTTAATTCTGAACACAATGGGGCTTAATGCAGTTTACCTCATCTGCCTCACAAGTTCATTCAGATAGATAAGCCTTTAATCATTAAATGTAATGGAACTGACCCTGCTTTGCAGGGGGTGGCTGGGCAGAGGGTGGCCACGTGCGACAGAACTCTGAGTACGTGAGTGCTGGAAATTCCCAGCCTGGCTTACTGAGGGGTAACATCTGCCTCCCTCCCACCAGTCTGAGCGAGTTCCCTCCTGTGCCCTTGGTTTACACCTGCGCAGGTGTGAGCAGAGTCAACCCCACCACCTTCTGGGAAGCTGACAGTGGGCCAAGGACCTTAATTTCCACCTACAAAGTCTCTAAGTGTGCCCGTGCTTAACGCCGAGTGTGCAGGTGCACGAGGGCTGGGAGGGCAGCACTGAAGCACCAGAGACAGGGCAGAATTCAGCAAAGGTTCTCTTGTTTTCAGCCCAGCTGAGAGCCTCCAGAGATGAGGCTCTTGGCAAAGCAGCTGGGATCATTCTGGGGAGGCTGCTTTGGGCCACACCAACAACTGGAGCAGTGGCAGCTTTTGTTGACAGCTTTTTTACAGAGTGTTGTTTTCGTTAGGTGGAAGCACGGAGGGTTGGTTTCTGTCAGGAGAAAGCTGAAGCCCAAGTGTAGCAGCAAAACCTGCTTACTGCTCAGTGTCAGGAGTGAGGATGTTACACCTCCCCATAGCTCACACTTGGCACTGCAGTAGCTTGTGTGCACATGAACTGAAATACAACAGGCACTAGGGCAGGAGAGCTGAGATGTGTTGGGAACTGGTGTCTTTTAGAGTAAGATCTTCTGCACAGGTATGTAATGTATGGAGGGCATTCCTTTAGAGGGTGGCCACTCCGGATTAATTAATTTCCCCTAATGAGGCGAAGAGGGAAGTGCTGGCAAGCTGTCCTTGAGATGGCACAGCCTGGCCAGCTGGTTCCAGACCTGCTCTTGCCAGTCTGAAACAGCCTCCTTCTCGAAGATGCTTTAACCAGGGACCTACATTTCAGTTGTGGTTGGACTTACTTCGGGCTGACTTTCCTTTTCTGTTTTCTATTGTTCTGGCTTTACTTAAATCAGGTGTAGATATTTTTTTCCTTTTCCTGAAATGCTTATCAAGTATTCTTAAAGGTGTCAGTATTTGTATCTGCAGAAATGAAGCTGCAGGCTGTTCTGCTGTTTCACTCAGTGCAGGTGAACTTGCCACTGGTGAGGTCAACAATTTATGCTGTCAAGGCATAGCACGCTTTGATATTTTCAAAGGTAATAAATGAAACTGAGGTCTTAACTGAAATTTGTCTCAAAGTACCTGTTAATATCTGTGTAATTCTGTATATTTCACCTGTTCACAGGCTCTAGCGAATGTCACTATGAGTTATATATATATATATATAAAATCATCATCTTCCATTTCTAGTTTCTATAATAAAATGAAGACATTTCATTCAGTTCCTTTAGGTGCATCAGTCTTTGATCCATGTTATTGTTTCAGTGACATTTCTATAATGTAATTGGGATCAAATGTATATTTTACTTTTGTACAAAAGTAAAAATGATATTTTTATGACTAAATTCAGCAAACCCTTACCTATAACCTGCTAAGATGAAATCTCTTTTTTTTTCCTTTCCTTTCCATGTAAGCCATTGTTTTTGCAGTATGTCGGTTTGAAATGAATAAATAACAGCTGTCAATAGAACTGTATATGGCCTCTCAGACATACCTCTGATTTGAAGGATGTGAAATATATAAACTAAAATAGTCTCCGTATGGAAGTGCACCATCAGGGCAACAGACCATTTAAGCTGCCCCAGCTGTACTTATTTCCACCATCGACAACTCGCTTACACTTTGGGTCACAAATGTACTTCATGGCCACATCACAGCTCATTTCCCTTCCCCTAGTGACATCGTTTGACTTAACCATTTCTAGAACTTCGGATGTTATGAGTTCTTGAACTATTTGAAATGCATAGTTTTCATCTATGCAATTTTACCTGCTTCTGTACTTGTTCATCTGTTCATACTTGGCATCAATTAAAGATAATTTTTAAGGATCTTACCCAGGATTATTCTGTCTGGTTATTTTCTGGAGTCTGGTTTCTCTGCTGTCACTCCTGGCCTGTTCTATCTGCAATGAATGATTGGCTCATTGAAGGTTTTCTTATTGAATGGTATAAGAAATGGCAAGGTGGTGAGTGGGAAATGTGGCTGTGGGCTTTGAGAGCCCTGTAGATGTCAACTGAAGCTTCATGGTACAATTAATCCAAGGGTTTGGCTTCCGTAGGCTTTGGATCTGGACCTGAGTGGGTAACGTGCTGGGGCCCAGCTGTCCTGCTGAGACAGCAGCCAGTGCCACTAAAGGCAGTGGCATAAGTGCTGATGTGGGCTCCAGGCTCGTGGGCAGCACTGGGCATGTTTACAGCTGCACTCCTGGCTCTGGGCTGCTGCCTCTAGCTTCTCATGCAAGCCTGGTGTCAACCAGCGTGTGACTGGCCACGGGGTGTGGGGTGAATGTCAGCGAGTCCAGCTCTTTTGGTCTTGTTTCCTCTGGAAAATGGTCTGGTTTTCACTGTGTGTTTTGTGCAGACTGCTTTGAGACAGTCATGCCTGCCATGTATTGGGCTGCATATAAGAATGCTAATTATTGTATGGCAAAGGTGTTCTGTGTTACGAGTCCATCTGTAAGGGCTGCAGGTCCTTGTGCAGCCAGGGGCAGTGGGTATCAGAGGGATGAGCACACAGCAGGGTGCTGCTGACATACAGTGAGATCAAGTGAAGCTAGCCTAGGCAGAACATGTGGCGTGGTCTGTTGTGTGCTTTCATTTGCGTGGCTGGTTTTGCTCTCCTGGTGTAAAAAGCTTCACTCATCAATCGCTTTGAGTTTGTTTAGTGTTACTGGATTTCATTTAGGACTCATGAAATGGACAAGAATTGTTTTGTTGAGCTGACAGTAAGGTTTTGCAGTTATCAGTCTTAAATGAGTCTAGTCCTGGTCGTTTGTCTTTAGCTGCTCTGTGGTGGTGTTCTTAATTCAATTTGTGTCCGTGCCTCACCTCAAGGGTGTGATCCCTGTCCTTGAGGTTTGTTGGCATTAAAGTCTCTTTGCTTCTTGGTGTTTCTTCCGTTCTGTGTGAGAAAAAGCCCGAATGCTTGTTTATCATCTCTGGAGCAGCAATCTTCTCCCTCTTGTCCTTAGCAAAGCTCCCGTTGCCTTGTCTGGATCAGGTTGTAATGTTGCTGCTTGGCCAGTTCCTAGCTCAAAAGCTGCTTTCCCTTAGCACTGGGACTGCTAATTCTCCTATTACAGTCATAGATGGTTTTTTCTCAAGGAAGACCTAGACTGTTTCCATCTGTGTTGCCTCCTCTGTGTGGAAAATGCTCCTCCAGGGTTCTCACACTTGATGATTCCTCCTCTTTTCCACAGCCTGTGCTCTCACTGTGCCTCTCGCATCTCTTGGTACTTACTGTGAAGTATACATACTTATACCTCACTGAACAACAATCCTAACACCCCACAGCATAAAATGGCTAAAATCAAGAAAAAACTTTCCTCACAGGTGTGCTGTCACCCACTGTTCAGGTTTTATCCTTCCTCTAAAGTCTGGAGCAGCTGCCCTCAGGGACAGCAGTCCAAGTTAAGTGGGCTGGCTGCAGAGAAAATCAGATTGTCCCATTTCAGTGCAATCCCTGGGGGCTCTGCACAGATGCCCAGGGAAGTGTTGTGCTCTAGAAGTAAAGCAGAGCCCACAGATGTAAATAGGGTTGTGTCTTCTCCCTGCAGAGGACTGTAGGATGGCCACGATTTCATGTTCCCTTTCAGCCTGCTAGGAAAGGAAGATGAGAAACGTTCTGTACTCAAGGCTTTTAACAGGCACTCTTAGAGCTGCACTGTAGCCCGTGCTTGGGCTTGCTATAAAAATGCTCACTTTATAGAGTGTTGAGATTAAACGTTCAAAAATCAAAGAAGCTTTAATTAGCACAACAATGCTTCAATCCACTCAGCTTCTCTTAACAGCTTCCTAAAATACCTCGTATTTTATTCCTACGAGAAGACAATTATGACTCTTGAATAGAAAGCTTTTACAGCTAGCAGATGAAGATGTAATTGTAGGTGGTATATTTGGTGACCTCCTCTCACTAGGTGGGAACACTAGTGCTCTTGAGCACAGGAGCCTGCAGTTGTCGGTGTGATAGAGGCAGATGCAGAAGAAAGGCTGGATGATTCTTTAAAGGAGAGGCCAAGGGCAGACGTGTTCCACGGGTCACCATTGCCATCCTGCCTGGTTACGAGCAGAGTAAATCACAAGAGGGTGAAAGCCTGGGGGCCTGACTATCCAAATGTGCCTGCTCTGGGGGCAGTGGGCATAGGTGGGGGTCTTCCTTTGTCATTTCTGCCCCTGCAAGAAACAACCCGTGTTTTTCATCCTGATACAGGCTCACCAGGGGAAGAAGCAGTTCATCCCTCTTGCTCTCTGCTGGTGCACACATCCACACTTCTGGAGTCCTGCTCCAGTTTGCAGTAGCTCTGCTATCTTCGGTAGAGTTGTTTCTGTTGGACAAGGAAAGCCCAGGGCCTGAATCAGGCACGTAGCTCAGTACAAGGCTAAATGATTAATAAGAATAATTCAGTGGTGAGCAAAACAAGCCATTCAAAATCCTAGCTCTCCAGACAAGCCATGGAAGGATTCTCCAGCTATTTTCACATGAATGCTGAGAGTGCAATCCAGTCTTGAGCTATTTTCTCTGCTTGGAAAAAAAATCAACGTCAATTTATTGAACACTTGGCCATTCTGAACACAAATCACATACAATTCTGCACTAAATCCTGAATGATCCTCTAGACTCACAGCATTTGGTTCCCCACCTTTTGGATTGATGGTGGGAGCTGCCAACACGTGCAATGGCTCGGGCAATGGTAGGTCTTCAGATGTAGCTTTGCTTTCTTCTGGTGACTGAGCCTTCTGTTTTCAGTGTGCATTATTCACCTTCAGCTCCCCCAGAATAATTCCAGCTTACAGTAGAGGCAGCTTTCCTTGGGGTCATTTCTAGTTAGTTGTTACCAGTGTGGTTTGCTGAACTTTGGCTGTTGCCATGGCTTTTGGTGCAAAGAAGTCACTTGCAAATGTTCTTGACATAGAGATAAGTTTGTTTTCCTGCTGCCCTGGTATCTGCAGCATCATTTAGTGTCATTAATTCAGTTGCAAACTGGTTTTTTTCAGGAATTTGAAAAGATAAAAGGGAAAATGAATGTTTCCCTAAATGTACTTGAATGGTTTCCTCCCAGAGGGGGAATTTTTGAAACTGTCTT
Organism: Corythornis vintsioides; assembly: GCA_025447755.1. Taxonomy (NCBI): domain Eukaryota; kingdom Metazoa; phylum Chordata; class Aves; order Coraciiformes; family Alcedinidae; genus Corythornis; species Corythornis vintsioides. The sequence continues at coordinate 16,698 of JAOEGS010001641.1, forward strand.
TTTTATTTTTTCAATGTTCTTTCTTACATTGAGCTCTCTTGGCATTGCTTCTTTGTGAAAGAATAAAAAACTGAAAAAGGATCTCACTTAAGGCACATGCCTTTCTTCTGATGATTTAGATGATTAAAATGTCTGGTGTTCCAAGAGAAGAGCATTTACTGCTAATGTAAATTTTAATATCAACTCTTGTGATACCCCAGATTCAAATCCTGAAGAGGGTAAGGTGTGAATATTGCTCTGGGTGTGCACAGTGACAGGGCAGTGCTCAGAGGGCAATGTCTCTGCAGTAAGGGCAAGACCCCAGAGCCACCCTTGGCCATTGCTTCAGTGAGGTGGTGCTTCAGCTAAAGGATTCATTAACTTTAAGGCTCCAAATACCAAATGATGAATCTTTTTGCCTGTGAGAGTTCAGTGAACTGTGCTAGGCGTGTCTTCCAGAGGACTTCATGCCACGTTGGCTTGTCTTTTGGCTCTGCCATTTTGCCCCTTTTTCCTTCATGCTTTTGGTTTGAGCCATAAATGTGGCATGAACCAGAACCCTGCTGTTTGTGTGCTGTGGCTAGTCTGCTGGAAATGCTGTGCAATGCCCTCACTGGGGTGACCCTTGTTTTGCTGAGTGCTTCCAGTGAGTCTGCAGGTCTGGTGTGGAGGCTTCGAGCCACCAGTTCAGTCCTTCTGGGGTAATATTGATCTCCAAGATCAATAAGGGGAGAACTGTTGGCACCTGGGACAAGAGATGCACTAAGATCTCGGGGCTGTTAAAGACTGTGATGCCTTCCTGGTGTCTGGGCAGCACTGGAGTTCTGCTCTGGTCTCCTTTGGCTTTGCATCTGTTTGCCTGTTAAATATTTGATGTGCTGTTCCTGTCGTTTGGTGGCATCCCAGCGTGCTGCTGAAGAGCTGGTGTGGTTTGTCTCAGAGCTTGTGTGTTGCTTTATTAAACTGGGAAAGGGCTGCTCAGTGCTGCTGAGGATGACACGTGGTACCTTAATACAGGGTACCAAGCTGGACATCAGAGGATACTGCACAGCAGTCTGAAGCTATGGTAGTCAATATCTTCAATTATTAATTAAAGGCAGTAAATGGAAGCTGGCCATCACTGTGCAGCATGCAGCCACTATTGCTGATGTATATTCAAAGCATGAATCCTGCCTCACAGGGCTGGGATGGGTTTCTCCTGGTCCTCAAATGCCTGTGATCTCACCCATCCAGGGCACTTCAGAAAGGCTGCTGAAATCCACCAGCATGAAGAGCAACTCAGTCCTGCTTCAGAACAGCCCATTTCAGAGTGCTGTGGCTGGGGGGTCGTGACTGCCTCCTGTACATCCCACAGAAAGTTGTTAGACACATCGATGGGGTTTTCTGGTTGGTTTCAAGGTCAGGGAGGATTCAGCTTTTTGCCAGCTGTCTTGAGAAACAAAACCAGACCAGGGAGTTTTATGGGTACAGGAGAATCTGAATTCATTTTAACAACCAGAAACTCGTTGCACAGAATGACACGGGTGGTTTGGGCCACTTGGCCCTCAGTCTAAGTCTGCTGTGGCTGGGAAGGGTATGGTGGACAGGGAGTGAGCCTGGATGAGGTAGTGGACAAGCCAGAGATTCCTCCCTCTCCGTGTACCACAGGAGGCAATGGAACCCATGTCTCTATCAGGAAGGCAGACTGAGGACCTCGAGGTGCTCAACTGGTCAGAATTGAGTCCCATCAAGCCAGTGGCCTGGTGAGATTAGCAGTGTGAAGAAAAGCAGCAGGGACCAGCCATGAAATTGTCATGTAAAAGCAGCTTAGGCCGCAGAGAGCAACTGAGGGCATTTGTCTGCGGGCACCCGTGCGTCTCTGAGCTGATGCATCCAAGTGCCCTAAATTCCTGTCGAGTTCAGCACCTCAGATGTTACTGAGCAGGAGTTGTATTAGCAATGACATGTGGAAAGGCAGTGGAGGCTGTTGTTTGAATGAGTTCTGTGGTTAATTCAGACTAAAGTGGCGTGCTTGCTACCCGCTCAGAACAGGGGCTGATGGTGTGAAGCGCCAAGTAAAATGGAGCCCTGCATTCCAGGGTGTCACTACTAAAAAATAGGAGTTAAAGCAAGGATTTTAAAATTATTATTATTTTAATAATATTTTTGTTTCGTAATCTTGGTGATTAGTGTTAAAATAAACCCTCTCTCATGATGTGTATTCACTAACAGCTGGAGTGAGGCAGGTGTTTTATGGATAAATGGGGAAAAAAAGCTCTGTGCCTCATTTTGTTTGCAACCTGTGTGAATAGCCTCTCTGTGGAGACTGGCATTGTGACTGACAGGGAAGTAGAGATTAGAAAAGGTCTTGCTGCTTCTCATTTGGTCTGAATTTTTCCATGTTTACTTTGTATGGGATGTAGAGAAGCTGTGGTTTATTCTTTGCTGTATTCTCTCTTCCCAGGTCTCCGTGAAGTAAAGCTCAGTAGAAGCAGTGATGCTAGTTCTTTTATGGATCTGCCAGGGAAATGGATTCAGTAAATGCCTCCCTGCTCATAAATATTGCACAGAGACACTGTAACCTATTGATAATGTGACTGAGTTACAGGCTACCTAGTCATTGTTTTAGCTTTCTCTGTCTTAGGGTGAATAGCAACGTAAAAAAACCATGTCTACAAATTCACCATCTAACACTCTATGACCACAGTGATCATTTGCTCAGGCACTAGATATTGATTTAGATGTTGATAGATTGATTAGATAGATTTATTTATTTATTAGATGGATACATAGATTGATTTATTAGATAGATGGATGGATAGATAGATAGATAGATAGATAGATAGATAGATAGATAGATAGATAGATAGATAGATAGATGAAACATTGCTGTTGGTTGATGACAAAGGAGAAACTCTGCACTGGAATAAATATCAATCAGTCCCTGTCCTCGTTTGAGTCAATCAGCATCTCACAAAGGAGAGCATGGGCAGAGACAGGCTGGGAGTTTCAGCTTAAACTGGGACTAGAAGTCTCTGCAGAGTCAGGGGAAAAAGGATGCTTAGGGGATCTTGTCACCTGAAATCTAATTTCCAGAGAAGTGGAAGGAGGGTTGTTTTTCTCCAGAGGCAGAGCAAATGAAGAAGGGGTCTGGAGTCAAAGCAGGAGTGTCACCAAACTGTGCTCACCTGCCAGCTTCTCAGACCAAAGGAAGGAAGAGACATGAGTCTTTGGCCGAAAGGAGCAGATTAAAAGCTTCCCTTTCTGAAATATTGATGATTTCTCAAACCAACACCTGAAGTAGAAGAGATAGGAGCTTTCAGTTTCCTCTGTTTACTTACTTTCAACAATGTAAAATTCTCAGCTAGACAGAACTAGTTGGGAAGATTTTCAATCATGAAGAACCATGATTTGAAGTAGAAGATTTCTCTCTTCCCCAGAAATTTTCAGTAGAATACCCAAGAGTTTTCTTGTTGCCAGAGGAAGCCATTTGGCTGTCAAAAAAAGAAAACAAAGGAAAAAAAATCCCAAACATAGTGGTGACTTCTAGTCTGGCTGATAATTAGATTCAAAAGCCTCAGCAATCTTCCTGGCCATTCACATAGCTTCAGAAAGGGAATAATCACTGACATCCTAAATTGTCTGTATCTTGTTATGGTGACTTTTAGCTGTAGTGTGTGACCATTAATTCCCTGCTCTGGTTGTTTCAAGTGCATGGCAGATGTCCATCACTTCTCTGGCTTTTTTACATGGACTTTATGTACCTTTCCATATGAGAGACACTGGGTATATCTCTGGAAGCAAAAGGGGGAATAAAATTAGGGCAGACTGATGGGGGAAAAGTATTTTATTTTTAATAAATAGAGCTCTTCAAGTCTTTATCACACTGCAATGGAACTGTTGCAGGCTGCTGCTATGCTTCCCAAGCAGCTGATCCCAGAGAGTAACGTGGCAGTTTGAGGTAGAGTCTACACAGTGCCAGCTGGGGAATGCATACCACGATGCTATTTCCAGCACGATGCAGACATGGACCTTATGTCTGCAGAGAAGCTGTGGCTTAAATTAGTTCATTGACTTATGGGCACTTCATTTCTGATGTGGCTGTAAAGCTATTTCTGGAGCATCCTGGTGAAGTGGGAATCTCAGCCCACTCATGCATTTCCCCTGCACAGGGCTCTGGCAGCCTGGCCATATCAGGTGACAGGCTTTATCCAGAGCCTGTGAGAACATTGCTAATCCCAGGTCTTTTGACACTCTCCTAATGGTCCTAGCCCTTCTCCCACTTCAGCTATTAGCCTCTGCTTACAGTTCCTTTGAGTCTGGCGTTGTCACTCGATAGCCAGTCCCTGAGGCATTTCCAGGGGCTGTGCTGGTTGCACTCCCAGTCTGCTGGAGTGTGCTGCTTGCTGACAGCAGAGAGCTGGGATCTGCCCCTGGCTGCAGTGGGAGCCATTCCTAAAGTCCCCAGAGGTGACAAAAACATCCCTGTTCTACCAACACTGCTTTCAGCACCAAGCCAAACACAGCCTCATCCCAGCTACCATGAAGAAAGTTATCTCTGTCCCATCCAAAACTCAGAACACCTCTAGAGGTCCCTTCCAGCCAAAGCTTCCGTGGTGAGAAGAGATGCTACATGAGCAAAAAGAGACAGAGGAGAGCAAGGCAACACGGATTCTTCAGATCATTTGCAAATGTCCTTGGGAGTATTTGATAGACGTGCTGTAGTGATTTGTTTAGAACATTACCATGGGAACAGAAAGTCATTTATCTCATTTACGTGCTCAGTCCCCATAGGCCCCTGCTGCAATCATTCTGTCCCAAGTCCTAATTGGATATTTACTCCACATTGTGTGAATTATTGTTGCATTACATCCAAAGAGCTCACTGTGAAGTTCTTCCTGATGTGTTGTAAGCCTCACTCCAGTCTCGGGCAATGGTTGTGCAAACATGAATTCTGGCTTCACACCTACAAAATAAGAATTGCCTAGTGACCAAATGCTGTAGAAGTTACTGGGGTGTTGATCTGGGTGAGAACAGGATTTTCTTGGGGTGCTTTGCTTTCCAAAGCAGAGGAAAGAAAAGTTTTACATAAAGCTCAATTCTTGGGAAGGAAAGTGCCTGGGTGACTGTAAAAATACAGAAGGCAGTAAGAGCTGAGCTCCCTGACCTGAATGTGTGTTTTACACGTGCAGCAGTACAGCTGCTGAAACAGATCCTATACCTGCATTTTCCAGGGGGAAAGGTACCTGTGCAGCCTGTTGCCATTGTTTGTGTCAGTGTCCTGTAACTGCCCTGGAGAATGCCTTTTGAAATGTTTTCTTGATAGCATTGTCCACAGCTTTTTGGTTTTGCCTGCTGCCAAGTTTGAGCTTTCGTAAGGAACTTGCCCTGAGATGAAATCCTCTGGTGGGTTCCAGCAGGGTGCAGTGGGACAGAGGGGATTTTAGCCCTTTCTTACTCTCTCTTTGTTTCCTATTTCCAGCTGCCTTCTGTGCTGGGGGGGGTGATCCTGAGGGCACTAATAGGGCTTAATTACCCTGATCATCCTCAGCAGAGGCTTCCCCAGCACACCTGATCCCATTGCCCCCGGAGCTCCATTTAAGCTCTCTCTGGGGGTGGGTCTGAGGCTGACTGCCTCTGGGGACAGGTATGTTCATACCCAGTCTTGTCTCTTCCTCACTGGTTTCCCAGAGGGGTTTTGGATGTCTGCTGTAGGTGGCTTTGTCTCTGTCTCTCTCCCCCAGGTAGATCTAAAGGTCTTACACTGGGCAGCTTGTTTCCTCTTCCTAGTTGTCTTTCTGGTGTCACCTGTAGTCCAGACACAAGCAGCATATGCTGTGGTCTTGTATCTAGTCCTGTTCCTAACTGGTTTCCATGGAGTGGCTTTAGACACGACTTTTTGCCTTGTGTTTTCTGAGATTGCCCATGGGACAGGTCCCTGCCACCATGGTGGCCCTGCCTGGGTGCTGGGCATGCTGCCCTGGTTGGGATGGCACTGCCTGGGTTGCAGTAGCTCTAGTTCTTGTTCTCTGTATTTGTGCAGTCCTAGCCCTTGGTGCTTGAGACCAAGGGTCTGTTTTGAGTATAGAAGTACCCCTAGAAATGGGGTATGGGAGTCATCCTGGTGGCTGACTTATCAAAATGCAGTATGAAGAAAGAAATAAGAAGAGACAGAGCTGTTTATTTTAGAGGCACAGTGTACTTCACTCTGTTTCATTCAGCATGGTCGTGCTTTACAGTTTCAGCAACAGGCAGGCAAGGGAGGGTTTTCTGGTTGGTGGTTCACAGCATCTAGTGTTTTAGCTACCCTCCTGTTGCTGGAGGTATTTAACTCCTGGGGGTGTAAATTTTCCTGAAGTCACTGAAGACTTCATTGCTTTCAGTGGAATTTACACGTGGAGCCAGGAGAGGCTGGTCAGTTTTGTTTGGATTAAGCAGGACTGCAAAAGCCCCGTGAGCTCCTTGGGCTGCCCTTTAATTCACAAAGCCAGGTGTGGTATTAACCAGCAAGTACCTGCCCAGGAGCCTCCCCAGTGAAACCTGGAAGGAAGAGGTTGTGGTGCTGGGGGCTCTGGCCCAGCAGACACAGCCCTGCATCTGTGCATTGCAGTAGTACCAGCAAATAGTGTAATCCCTGCATTGTCCATGGGTGTTTAAGACAAAATAATGAAGATTTTGGTTTCTTGTGGTTGCCTTCCTTGACATGAGTCAGAGTAGCTGGTCAAAGTTCAGTGTGGGTATCTATCTTCTCCTGTTCTCCTCTTTAAATGTGCCTCTCCATCCCCCCATGATGCTATTTCTCAGTGCTCTGTCCCACTTTCATGCTTAAATTGGTTTTTTCACCTGATAGCCTCGAGCAGCTGCCACCTCTCACCAGAAGGGCAGCTGTGGTACATGAAACAGCAGCTACTTGCAGGACTAAAGTGCTCTGAGTTACTTCAAGGTGAAAAGCTCCCCAGAAACACTAGTTTTTGTGGCTCCTGGGTGTTCTCCAGCCTGTAAAGGGGTTCTTTGCCTTGATTCCACTGTCTGCTAGAGCGTAGGAGCCTTGAAGCTTTGGAGGAGGAGAACAGAACAGTTTTTCTACCCATGTTGGTCCCTGGAGCCTGGGAAAAGAGGTCAGCTTTGCTCTGTTGTGCAAGATGAGGAACATTTGCTCCTGGCCTACAGGTCTAGTAAATATTCCAGTCCCCTCCTAAGCTGAGCTGGTGTTGTTGGCGTGGTGCTGCTCCTGGGCAGGGAGCCTCTGCAGCATGCTGCCTCTGTAGCCACGGTGGCACACGTGGTTAAGATCAGTCGAGTCACTTGGCAGACTGGGGATTGCTCTGAAGCTGGAAATGATGCTTTTAATCTCCCAATAAAACCCTCAGGAGATGTTGTCCCCTCCCTCTCCTGTGGAGCTTCAGGGGCCTTTAGAAACTGAGGGGTCGTTAATCTGAAGAAAAGCCAAAACAAAACCATCTTTCCTGTTTTATCTTGCTATATTTAGGCTTTGCATACAGAAGGAATACTAAACTTGGGCTTTTTGGAGCTTCTGGAGGTGTTGATACCTTATATTTAGCTTGTTCTGCCAGTTATAGAAGCATCTGTCACAGGGGTAGCAGATGGCACAAAGCCCTAATGGCTTGCAGAGGGAAAAGAGTGGAGATCTTGGTTTCTGGGGACAGGGTAATGCTTAAGAGTCAAGCAGGCTCACCAAGCATCCCTGTTTGCTGCTGTGGCATGACCAGCAGGGACCGAGGCCAGTGGTAATAATTCAGTGTTTAAAGGCTGAGGTGGCTCAGGGCTGTCCCCCCAGTTGGGCTGTGCTTTGGTTGGTGGCAGCACAAAGATGCCCCTTGGTCAGGGAGCTTTGCAACCCACTGGCTCTGCGTGGACTGCCCTGTGGGGATCTGGGGCAGTGTGCATGGGCTGGAGCTGCCCTCGGGGGCTGTTTGGAGTGGGTTTACCCTGAGCAGCTCCTGCTGCCTCAGCAGAGCTGAGCTGTCACAGCAGTGCTGCTCCTGCTCCACATTAAGCTGCATTAAGTGAGTCATTGTGGTCTCCTTTTTTTTCAGTAATATCCACTCACTTAGCACAGGCTCCTTGTACCAGAAATTAAGATGAATTACAAATTAAGCTGAATTGGCTGAGAATGGACCATTTCTGGAGACTCTGCCTAGTGGTTTTTCTTCCCCAAACAAATGCTTTGCTTGCTTTTGAGCAAAAGAATGAAGCCAAATCCCCATGATAAATGAATTGGTGTAGCAGATGCAGCAGGCAGACACCAGCCACGGAGATCAGCCTCTTCTGAAGTGCTGAACCCACCTGCCCAGCTCACACTGGCGTGCAGGGCTGCTGGGAGAAGGGCACTGGTGTGCACATCTGGTAGAAGGATGCTCAGAAGCACACTCCACTTGCAGGCTGCTCAGGGGTGGGCACATGGAGCTGGGGAAAGGGAGAACTCCTCGGGGTTTTTCTGCACCTGCTTCTGTACGTGGTGGGAATGAAACACCTTTAAACAAACAACTCTGCAGCCACTGGGAATGAAGCTTCCACAGAAATGCTTTATCATCTGGCTTGTTTCCAGTGCCCAACCAAGGCTTTGTTGGGCAAGGCTGGGTTTGCAGTTGCTGGGAATGCAGCACACAAGCCCCTTTTGTTTTCCCCATGCCTCTGCTCAGCCTTTCTGTGCAGTGGGAGCTGCTCTGGTGGGGAGGCTGCTGCTCTGCAGGACTGGGAACCTGCTGAACCCCTGCAGCCCCTCAGAGGTCACCAAACTCTTCCACAAGTCCTGACTACTGATTTTTGAGGGCCATTCCTCACATTTTAGGTGCTTAGAGTAGCACTCTGGGTGCTACTGGCTGGGTTTGCCCTGAGTGGAAGACAGAGCTTGGTGAAGGTTTTCCAGTGAAGCCAGGGTTTTCCACTGAGGTGGAAAGGGCATTGCATTAGGTCCTCCCAAGCACATTTTAATGAGCTTTGGAATAAAAATGATTTTTCTAGCTTGCTTACTGCCAGCCAGATAATGATCCTAGTTAGGTAATGCTGAGTGGTCTTCTTCTGATGTAAACAGAAAACAGGGCAGCACTTAACTCTCCTTACTTTGATGCATGAAGCTGTCATCTCTGGGGGTAATCGATAGTGCTGCAGAAATAGCTGTGCCATTGTTTACAGCAGCACCTTACAAATCATCAATATTTTCCTAGCAGCAGCTGATTGTGTGCACATTTCAAAGATGCGTTTCTTCAGCTCCACCTTGTTGGGAGAACAAGCAACATAAAAAAACCCCAAGCAAACAGTCTTGCTTATGTTTCCTACCTCTGTTTTCCTCTGAAGACCCTCTTGCATCACTTCACTGTCCTACTCGTGTTCTGGGGTTTCCAGTTTTGTGTGCCCTGTGCATGTCATCTGTTCATTATTATGAATGGTAATGGGCCAGACTCCAGTGCTAAGCTGTTAGATCTGTGAATACTCTTTGCTCTCACCCTTGACCTGCAAAGCACCTGGGAAGCTCCAGAGCAGAGTATTTGAAAGGCCTGTGATGCAATGATGGAGTGGTATTTTGGAATAATTTTGGGTTTTAGGTGTTGTTTTGGCTTTAAAGTCTTGCTGTAAACATCAGCCCTTTTTTTTCACTCCTTTAATGGCTCGTGGTGCTAACTTCCAGAGACACAAATGCATTGTACGTGGAGTCTTCTAAGGGCAGGTGCAGTAACTGACAGATACTGAAGTGCTCAGTTAACTGGGGACACAGAAGGAGCCAAGATGGAATAGGTGGTGGGAAGGAGAGGACAACACAGAGTTTTCTGTTCTTTCATTCTCTTGTCAGAAATGGTGTTAATATTAGATCTCATGGTCGTGTGATTCAGGGAATGCTGTCATGGTAAACATTGGCTTCCAGTCAAGCACAAGTGCAGCAGGAGAGGCTGGAAAGAAAAGGTGGAAGCAAGCACTGTGGGCTCAAGTGGGAATAGCAGAAGGGAGGGTCTAGCAGTGCTGCTCTCTCTGCCACACAGCCCCAGGGAAGCAGAGGGAGGCTGAGCTATGTGCTTCAGCAAAAATGCATCAGGTGAAGGTGGAAGAGAGCACTTGGTACAGTGAGTATTTTTACCAGATACAGGGGGATGGAGTGGAATTCCACTAATGCCTTGCAATTCAGCAAGCACCCGTGGGAGCAGAATGTGACCCTGTATGTGCACACCCTGTATGTGTTTGAAATGACACACATGGACTATGCACACGTGTTTGAGCAGCATCTGATGGAAGGGCTTGTTACAGCAGCTGAGTGAGCAGTTTGGCTCTCTAAACATCCCATAGTGGTTTTTCTCCTGCCATTTGCAGCATTGTCTACTTGTAGCTTGGATCTGGGGCCAAACTACAGCAGCTGTATCACCCAGGGACCCCTCCCCAGCCAAGAGAGGAGACTCACAGGCTGAGATTTACACCAGTCTTTGCAGGGCCAGGGTACAAAGAACGTGGGACTGAAGGTGAAGTCTGTGGACAGAAAACCTAGCCCAGCAGATATTGATCCTGAGTGAAGTCTTTGGATGCTGCTGCACAGTAAATACACAAATATCAGCTGCTCTTCTATCTCCTTCCCAGCGAGGGGACGCATGCAGAGTGTTCCTCCTTTTTGTCTTTGCAGGAGATGGAAAGCATGGAAATGAAGCATGATTTATGGAGCTTTGCAGGGGTGGGAAAAGCAATAACTTGGAGGACAAGCCACAGTCGCTGTCACTCCAGGAGCTGACTGTTATTAATTGTGAAATTCTGTTCCTTATTTTTCCTTCATAAAGACTCCAGAAGGCTTTTCTGCTTAGTGAACAACCTGTTCTACACACCAGGGAGTAAGGAAGATGAATTCATTTGTATCTGAAATTTGGAGGAGGAAGGAGTGGAACATTTGGTCTGTAGTGAGGGGGCACAAGCTGCTGCTTCAAAAAATGATCCTCTGCAAACTCCAATTAAGCACTAGACTGGGTTTGCAGATTCCACAGCTGGAAGTGCCTGAGTGCAGTTTTGATTTTGAATCTGAGGTTCGTGCCTAGATGTTAGTTTTAAAAACAGCACTTAGGAAATTGGAAACACTGGATGAGATGCAGGCTTGGGGTTGGTTTTTTTTTCTTGTTATCTAGGTTGGATATGTTGGTGACAAGAGCTCTACTGTTTAGAATTTTTATTTTTCATGGGTAAACTGTAGAAAATGTATTAGTAAGTCATGCCATTTCTACATGTGAGGACTCAAAACTTGCCTTTACTGCTTTTTCTGTCAACGTGTTCCCCTCCCCTGGGACAGCCTGTGGGACCATGTGGGAAAGGGGTGTCCATGGGCAAGCCCAGCCCCAGCAGCTCAGACAGGGCTCAGGCTTTCTGTGGCCTGCAGCAGCATGCCTTTAGCAGCAGAGGGTTTATGTAAGCCTCAGCTGTGTTTGCTAGTGTACCAAATTAGCCATAATTTACTTAGGGAAAACATAACGAGTTCTGAAGTGGGATTGTGTCTAATTGCTCTGGCCTCCTTCCATCTGGGGTTTCACCAGCCCTTCCCTCTGATCCCTTTTTGCTCAAAGCTTCCCTCTGAAATGAGCAGGAGGTCTGGGAACTTGTGAGCACTTGGTGCACTTGTGTGTGCTAACTAAAGCCTGGTGCTGGTGGCACTGCACCCTGACCCTGGAAATTGCAGGAGTCCCATCAACTGGCAGCAGCTGGTCTGGAAACTGAGCTCAGCACAGCTTTGGGTGGGGTCTTCTGCCCCAGATAACATCAATCCCTGATGTATTTGCAAAAAAATAACAAAATAAATCACGAAGTATGTTTAGAAATGAGAGCACTGGCTTCTTCAGACTGTAATGTGCTGAGCTCCCTTTCAGTCCTCACAGACTCTATAAGTTGGCTGAGGGAGCACTGGGAGTGCTGGTGTGACTGGGAGATGGTGTGAAATACAAGCAGAGTGTTTGAGGGCTGTTGATGTGTTGCAGAGGTGTGTGAGTGGTGCTGGGGAAGGAATTTTTTCTGAGATCCCAGGAAAAATGCTGTAGTACCATAGAATGCTACTAAAATTGGGCTGGAAGGCAGAGTTGGGTGAAGAAATGAAGTTTTGCCATTAACAGTGGAGATGAGCATGTCGTTTTTAAGGTCTAGTGGGACAGGAAACCATATTTTAAAATGAACATAGTTCTAAAATAAAAAATAAATCAAATTAATGCTATAGATTCCTAGCAGAATGGAAGCATTAAAAAACATGAGTTACATGGGGAAGAAGAAAGGTAGGATGAGGATGTGTAACAGACATAGGACTGCTTGGCAAATGTCTGCACCATCTATCTTTTTGTTTTAAACTCTGTCATTTCTGTAGTCTGTCTCCTGGATACCAGCATTAGGGAAAAAAAAAGTGAGTTATGGTATAAATTCTGGGGGTGGGTGGGTAATACTGTATTGAAAAGCCCCACAGGGAAATATTGTCTTTATTGTTTGTGTCACTATATTACCAAAAGGCCTTTGGGAATCAAAACATTATTTGTTAGGCACTATATGGGAAAAAAAAAGTGTCTCCACTTTAAGCAATAACCACGGAAAAAAACCAAGTGCAGTGGCAGAAAAGATAAGAACTGGAAGCAACGCTAAGAAAACCCATTATGCATATCAATATTGCATAGAAACCTTGGTAGAAGGCAAAATTGGATTTTGGAGTATTTGCATCTGAAATATAAAACGCAGAGTTGACTCTGTGGTGATAGTTCTTGGGAATTTACCTTTCTGGTCTCTCCTTTTTCTTAATGCAAGAGATATTTAGTACTAGTGCCATGCTGAGGCTCCTCAGACTAGTGCATGTCAGGGTATGCTGATGGCATTGTGGAGAAACACTCCACTGGAACAAACTGGCAGTGGAATTGTGGAATATGCTGTATAATCCAAGAGGATAATCTGGCTGTTGGTAAAAATGTCTGATAAATTGTCCGAGTAGCTGAAGTGGTACAAACATTGCTCCAACACAGCCATGAGCTCTCTGGAAAACACCTTCACGAGAGAGAAACTTTGTACTTAAACAGTCATAACTGAGCCAAAAATGGGGTTTTGTTACATCAGGAGGTTCAACCTTCTCCATTCTCTGGATTCAAGGGGTGCTGGATTTCACAGGGATGGAGGAGGAGAGAATCATGGAGGGAATGCCCCTCAATTCACTTGTAGGTCAGAGTAACTCTGGAAGTTGTGTTGGACTGACTCATGCTGTGCTTGCAAGGAGAGTTGGGCGTGCAGTTGGTTTTCCCCCAGCAAGCAGCTCCAGGAGCATGGTTTCCCCCCAGCAAGCAGCTCCAGGAGCATGGTTTCCCCCCAGCAAGCAGCTCCAGGAGCATGGTTTCCCCCCAGCAAGCAGCTCCAGGAGCATGGTTTCCCCCCAGCAAGCA
>JAOEGS010001642.1:0-14891 GCA_025447755.1 Corythornis vintsioides
CTGCTCAGGCAGGGGGGTTGGACTAGATGATCTTCTAGGTCCCTTCCAACCCCTAATATCTATGAATCTATGAACACAGTTCAACAAAGAGAGGGAACTACTGGAAATAGTCCAACAGTTATGCACAGGTCATTAGGGGACTGGAATATGTGTCAGAAAGGTTGAGAGACCTGTGTCTGTTTAGCCTGGAGAAGTCTGAGAGGGGATCTTATCAATGCTTATAAATATCTAAAGGGCAGATGTCAAGAAGATGGGGCCAGTCTCTTTTCAGTGGTGCCCCGTAATAGGACAAGGGGCAATAGGCATCAATTGGAACACAGGAAGTTCCACCTGAATATTAGGAAAGACTTCTTCACTGTGAGAGTGACAGAGCACTGGACAGGCTGTCCCAAGAGGTTGTAGGATTTCCTTCTCTGGATAGATTCAAAACCCACATGGGTTCAGTCCTGTGGAACCTGATCTAGGTGTACCTGCTTTGCCAGGGAGGTTGGATTCAATCTTCAGAGGTCCCTTCCAACCACTACGATTTTGTGATTTTGTGAAATAATAGGAAATCTGTATTGCAGCTTTTCACTGTGGTATTCATATAGAATAAAAGTCTGGGTAGGTGTTGTATACAATAGGTTTTGTGAAATTATATAGTTTTATCAGCACTAACTTATTTGTTTTTGATTCAGTCAGGAACTTTTTTACCTATGCATAAACTGGAGGACTTCTATTAATGCTTTTAAGCTTTGCTATCTAATGGCATGCTGAGAGTACATCCTTATTTTGAGACCAGGTGTAGGCATGAAAGTGATGGATCTTTTCCTGACATAGAAGCAGTGATTTCCACAGGAAGAAAATGCAAGATCATAATGACAGGAGTCATGTAAGGATCTGCTCCAGCCTTTCGCATGCACAATAAAGCTATGTCTCTTACTACAAAATAAAGGCAGGAAAATGTCTGGCCCTCAGACCAAGCAGGACTATCAGGCTGACGTCTGCATCTGCTTAGTACTACTGCCATCCATTGTAGATTTGCCCTGAATGAGGCAACTTGGGTGGTACAAAGCACAGCCAGGAAAAAGCACTACAGTAATCCAAGGATAAATAGTTCAAGCCTTTTCATTATTGCCATTCTTATATTAATTAATATAATAAACCCACTTTTGGAGGAACAATTACTGCCCAAGTTATACAACATGAATCATAGATAAGCTTTGACACTGCCAACAGTAGGCCATCCTTTTTCTATGGATGATCATTACTCTTGTAAAACACAGGTATTTAAAATTGACAATAACTATATATTCACATGAATATTCAATTCTCATAAGTAAATTTATAATGTGGGTTGTTACACTCTGAGAGCTTAATACCTTAATCTTGATCACCACAGTAGTAATTTATTTGAGTAGTTTTTACCTATTGATACTGAGGGAATTGCTCAGTTAAACTGGAAAAATTTAAAACAATGTGGCAGAATTAATCATAATCATAGTGTTGGATTCTAAAGCAAAAGGATATTGAAAGGAGGTATTTCACTTAAAAAGATGTAAATAAACTTCTTTGCTCTTTGGTGTTTTTTAGAACTGTTTCTATGTAAGAGGCAAAATTATATATTTCACAGGAATGCAACAACATCAAAAAGAAAGACAAGGAAAAGATAAAGCTCATTTTCATACTGAAAGGAGAAATATATTTGTGATTATGAGTAATATTTATTACAGAAAGTGTGATATATACAGTCTACTATACCATTCTAGTTAACTTCAAATTTCATAGAAGCAAGGTGTGTTTCACTATATGTTAATTGTAATGCCTAAATTTATATATGCTGATCTAAAATAAAAAATCCTGGTTTGCTTTGACTTAATATATATACCATGTAAAATATTAAGTAGTTATAAAATTTCTGTGTGTTTGGTAGAGCCAGGTAAGTTTAAATATCTGAAAATACAAATGTGATAAATTGCCCAAAAAAGTAGATTCTCCATTTTTTCACTCAAAAGAGCAAACTTAATTTACAAATACTCATCAGTATAGATATGTATTTTCTTAATAAATTCTTTTGGATGACTACATGACTACACCAAATCAGAATAGTTATTATTATAGGAAAAATTTTATTATAGGAAAAAAATGAGGAAGAATTCATTAGGAATCTGTTTTTCTATGAAAATAGGCTCTAAATTGTCCTTAATAACAGCTACATGAGGCTAGGTACCTTAGACTCATAAACATTTTGCAAATAAAAACCAAAAGTATTTTCCCCTCTCATCTTATAATTAAATATTTGGGACAACCCTATCATTAAATATCTGGGACAAACAACAGAACAGCTTCCAAAAACAGATAGTTCAAATACTCAAAAACTGAATGTCCACTACTGCAACTAGGTATAGAAGAAGATACATCCTAGGAGTTAAATAATACCATAACTGTTAGAAAATAACAGAAGTAGAGCAGAGGTCTCAGACGTCCTCTCTTGTACGTAAGACTCCTTTGGAATTTCAGATATCAGAGAGCATGTCAAGTGGAATTAAACATGGAAACAGAAATACACATTTAAAGTGGGCAATTAAATCAAGCTTCTGAAGTTTCTGAATCTTGTCAAATATCACCATTAATGACTGAACTTCAAGTATCTTTCTTATACCTACTACAACATACTAATCTAAAAAATAGAACTGATCTAAAAAGTCTATTTGATTCAAATAAGCGGTGAATTCCATCAGCAAAATGACATGAAACGAAAAGTGATATGTAGGTATCAGAATCTGAACTTATCAACATGAAAAGATTGGTTTCAGGGGATAGAAAACCAATTTCCATCAAGTTGTTATATTTATAGAGCAATCATCTGACAAGATGTCAAAACATGAGATGAAATATCAGAAATGAAAACAATTACATGTGAAATAAGTTTAAATGAACTTTCAAATTTCATAAACAGTAATCTCTACTTTTTGCCTTTCTTATTGTAAATAATAATATTAAAAAAAATAAGGCTGTCCATACTAACCTTTGACTTACCTGCGTAACTGAATATTATGCCTAAAATAAGTGAATATCAAAGCAGAAGCTACCAGTATGTTTTCAAACTGAAAGATAAGGAGCAGCTTTCTAGTAATACATGCGCATAACATAAAAGATGTTTTTTTCACTTCAGATAATCATAGAATCCTTTAAGAAGGAAGTGATCTCAAAAATAATCTAGCTCTAATTCCCCTTCCATGGGAAGGGACACCTCCTACTAGACCAGGTTGTGCAAGTCCCCATACAATCTGGTCTTGAACACATCCAGTGGTGGAGAATCCACAACTTTCTTGGACAGAGACTCTTACATATGGTAGATAATCAAGATATGCTGCAAGAATATATCTCACTTGACAGGCCTGGAGAGAGCAATTCTAATTTTGGATGAAACACTCCTTTATGCCAATACAGTAGTGCATTCACTTTTCACAGATCTAGTATGAAATTCATTGTCAATAAAAATAAAACATAATTTTCCTACTGTATTGTGGTTCAAGCAGCTCTACTATGTCAACTTCTCTTTCATCTTACTCTCTGATGTATAATGTTTTGGAATATGTCAACATATTACATTGGACTGATAAAAATTTTCTCCTGTTAGCAACTTTTTATTCCCCTGATTCTGTAACACAAAATAAGTTACCTTGTAGAACAATTTAAGTCTAGCTTGCTAGAGATTTTTGTCTCTGTATAACAGTCATGTGCATATATTTTCTTAAACATGCAGAGAAAAATGTATGTGTGCATACTTGTGAGTATATAGGCACGATATAATTGTGCCTAATGTGTATATAATATATATATAATAATTCAGACCTTGTATATGGTAACATGAAAACATCTTTCACACACCATTGGAAGAAATATGAAGGACCTTTTATCTTCAATATCTTCCATTTTAATGTTGTTTAAAGTTCTGATGTTCAGAATGCTATAATTACTTTAAAGCTGTAGATGTCTATCTTTATTCTCATGTTTGAGGCTATTAATTTAGGCAAAAAATCTCAGCTTTACTATGACCTTTCTTTCCAACTACAAACTTATATATAAATGTTTTATCTTTTCATAATCATGAGCTATGTGAGGCAGGGAAAGTTCTGGTCGGTACTGAGATCATATGAGGAGATTTTAATTTGAAATGTATTTGTAAGTGTCAATAATAATACGCCACAACATTATATATGCCTTTCATAATTGCAATCTCAGGCACTGGTGACTCTCTTAGGGTTACAAATATCTTAAAAGTATAAACGAGAACCAGTTGTGCAGTGCCTGCCCTTGACAAAAATTTTGTGACTTCTTAGTCACAGCACAATTTGTGAAGAGTTTTACACAGAATATACTGACATGATTGCCGCAGCAGTTTATAAATAGATGTGTTTATACATCTCTCTGAACTAAAAGCATAGCAGCTTGCTTGATACATTTGTAGTAAGATTGCCCCTCCCCACACACACCATCTTTTATTTATTCCTATCTCTATTATGCTTTAAGAGAATCCTGGGCTTGAAGCTTTAAAACTTGAAAACAGATTTCTCAATCACATTTTAGGTGCTGAGGTTTTCAGATCGAGGAGCAGCAGCTGTATGCTTGTCCCGTTCCTTAGCAACAGAGCAAGGGGAGCACAGGAGACTCTACTGATGGGAGCCTGAGCTGCTCATGTGTTGCTCTCAATACCTTTCTCCACCTGCCACAGCTTACAGGAATACTAAAACCAGCTTTCTGAGGAAGTGTTCTGTATATATGATTTAATACTACTCCATACAAAATGTGTGATAACTGAACATTGAATTTGCTTGGTTTTCAAATTCACTTTCAAACATTCAATTTTCATTAGAGGAGGTAAAAAAAAAATGAAAACAAATGTGACAAACATGTACACTAAGCTCTCAACTATGCCAGCTACATTTTCTTATAGCTTTGCAGTTTTTCTTTAAAATACTGGCTCACAGTGAAGATATTGAGTAAAATCTCCCTCCTTTCAAGGACAGAAAATGCTCATAATTTCCATTTTCCACACAGCCCAATCTGTGGAGACATTATAAACAATGATTATTCCATCCCCTCCACCCCAGCAGCAGTGTGGCCCCTATGGCAGGAGCAACCTGCCAGGGAATGGGGCAAGGTCTTTATCTTTAAAAAGTTATCTGAACTGAGATTTTAGTTCCATATATATGTTATGTGCTCTCTTTTGTTCATAACAGGATTTTTAGTATGACAATTGGCAAGTCATCCTCTTAGAAGATACTTCAAATATTTTCTGCCCTTAGAGGAAAAGTTAACACAATTTTTCAGCTGAGGTTCCACTACTCCTTCCCAACATATCTCAGATAAATTTATGACACATCTCACAATTTTTTGAAATGGAGATGCCAAAACTGTTTTGCTGGTTCCAGGTGCAGGCTTAAATGAGACACACATGCCCTGCTGCCCCCCAGAAAAACAAACCCAAAATACAAAATATACCATTTCTGGATAATAGGATGCAGTTATGTCAACTGTCACTTATGCCTGCTAGACTCACTTATACAGCGAGATCTCTCTTGTATTGATGTGCCCAAAACTGGACACAATACTCAAGGTTTGGCCTCACCAGTGCCAAGTACAGGGGGACAATCACTTCCCTACTTCTGCTGTTTGCACTATTTCTAATACAAGACAGGAAGACATTGGCTTTCATGGCCACCTGGGCACATTGATGGCTCATGTTCAGCCTCTTGTCAATTAAAACCCTCAGGTCCTTTTCTCCTGGACAGCTTTCCAGCCACACTTCTGCAAGCCTGTACCTTTGCCTGGGGTTGTTGTTGCCCAAGTGCAGGACCTGGCACTTGGCCTTGTTGAACCTCATACTGTTAACATTGGCCCATTGATGCAATCTATCCAAGTGTCTCTATAGAGCCTCCCTATCCATATGTTCCCTTTCCATGGAGGAAAGTATAAGGCAGAGTGTGAGAGGTGTGAAAAGAGAATGGGCAAGGTGACAATGTCCTATATTTCTTAATAAACTGGGAGATGATGACCACATGTTCTCTAAAAAGATGGTCTATTTTGTTTTAGGATTACAGATCCTTGAGTTTTTATCAAAGCACAAACTAAATCACTTCCTGAGCATGATTAGCATGATCATCCATTACGTTTTTCCACCTCATGACTTAAAAAGCCAACAGTCTAAAACTGGATATTCATGCTCACTAATACGTCTGTACCTTATAAGTGAACAATTTAGTTTCTTTTAACATATTTGAGAAGATTTGTGTTAGAAAAAATATATTTTTCAAAGTGACAGAGTTGTGAGATTAGTTAAAATTAATGAGTAGAAAGAACACAAAGCAGGTTTATGTTTGCTTACTTTTTAGAGATAAAACAAGAAAGAAAGGAGTGAATCCAATGCCTGACAACCCTTTTAGTGCAAAACTTTTTCCTAATGTCCAGTTCAAACCTCCCCTTATGCAGCTTGAGACCATTCCCTCTTGTTCTATCATTAGTTACTTGTGAGAAGACAACAGGGACACCAGTCTGCAAAATCTTTTCAGATAGTTGTAGAGAACAATAGGGTCTCCTTTCTGTCTAAATAGTCCCAGTTCCCTCAACCACTCCTTAAAAGACTTGTTCTCCAGGCCCTTCACCAGAAGAGCTTAGTTACTCTTGCCTGGACCTGGCCATCCAGCTCGTGTTTTACCCATCAGATTGTGCACCCATCCAGGCCTAGGACAGACATTTATTTTCATGAGAATGCTATTGGGAGCAGTGTCAAAAGCTTCATGGAAGTCCACGTAGAAAACAGTCTTTCACTCATCCACTAGGCAGGTCATAATTTTGTAGAAGGAGATCAGGTTAATTAAGCAGGACTTGCCTTTCATAAACCCATGCTGACCCAAGCTTTTTAAAGTCATCACAAATCTGAAAAGTTTGCTTTCTTTCTTTTCTTCTTTTCTATTCTCTTTTTCACTTTTTTTTTTCTTTCTTTTTCTTTTTTTCAATACTTTTATGCCTATAGCCTTCTTTGTTAAGGTTAAGACATTGATAGGTTATGGTCCAAATGAGATTATATTGGGATAGAACAGATTCCAATTGCATTCTAGGGAAAGGATATTATTAATAAGTAATTCTTGATCCCCATCAGCATAGGTCCCATTTTTCCCACAAAAAGATGTTTGAGGCTAAAATTCAATTTCTATATTCCTCTTCTTCACTGGAAAGTAATTGAGAGAGCAACCTGAAAAACTGAAATTAAGGGTTGATACAGTAATTCCAACATAGTAATAACGTGATACTTCAATTAATAAAGATTATTTTTATTTTGATATTGGCTGAAAAAGCTTTAGGAAAGGATAAGTTGACATTGAAGGGTATTGCTTTTCAAAAATCCATTTTGGTTCTTATGCAGAATCACATAAAGCAAGATAGAATAACATATGGAAAACTACAAATGTAAGACTAGTTACGATAAACACCTTAAATTATTTTCCAGAGAACCAAAACTGACAGCAGATGTCAAATAAATATGTTAAGAATGTGCTTGTGTGCTCCTACTATAACAAAGGGAATTAAGAAAAATCCAATTTCCTCATATATTTTGAATTTTACAACAGTGTGAAGACAAGCGACTTACCATAGGGTTTCTTGTCTTATGAGTTTCTATCCTTATACGTGCATTTGCTTTACTCTTTGGTAATGCTGTGGTAGCACAGGTATGACTGTAAAGTTATTAATTAGTATTTATCTTATAAATGTCTTCTTTGCAATGCTCAAAAAAAAAGTGCACTATTCAAAGATAATTCTCATTAAATCAGCTAGTTGACATAAAGCAATTTGAACATCTGTAATCCCCAAGAAAACAATGACCATTTGCATAAAATATGAGGTGAAATTATCAAATGTACAATTGTAAAAGGCTGTTTTAAAAAAAATTATATTCATTTTGGACTTTCCCTGAGGAGTTAGTTACTTTGAATGTTTTACTTCATTGTCCTAACCAAAAAAAAGTCTATCTAATTTTTCACCCCACTTAACAGATGAATTGTACACACCTGAGTGTTTACACATTAAATCTGTAGAGCAATATCCTGCACAATGGAGTATTTCTGGAATACTTCATAATGTGAAATACTTCTCAGTATATGTGTGCATGTACATAAGTGTTGTCCTGTATACAACATAGTCACTTGAGAGGCAATTTCAGCATACTAAAAATTCTCTTGACTATGTGTCAGACAGGGAAATAGTTTCCAAAGTAATTTCCTCTAGATATAACCACTGTCTCCAAGAAAAATAAAAATACTTACAACACTCCTGAAAGTCATTTTAACATCTGACAGGAACAAATCACATTATAAAATAAATGAAAAATATAATCATCAGAGTATTTCTATTCTCATTGTTCAGTGAAGCTCAAAGTCTAAAGTGCATTTCTGAATTCTATGGATAGATTTTGAGGGTCACATTTACAATAAATTGAAACTCAGTGAGTAAATATTCCACAGAAATAAAGGCTGAGATCATATATTTCTATTTTTACTTGCTATTTTCAATGACAGTTCAGCTCCAGCAGGCATACCTTTGTCAAAGCAGAATCTCAACTGTGTGCTGCGTGCAATAGCAATGGTGACATGGCAACTTCCTCTAGCCTTGAACTACTGAGCTACAAAAATTTAAACTGTGCTGTACTACCCTAATCAATTCTACTTGTTTCCAAGAGTATCAAATAATTATATTCTTTTATTTCCTTTCTTCTTTGTTCATGAGGAAACTAGGACAGAAATATGCTATGATACAGATACAATTCCACGCAATATAGTGTGTAGAGGAAAGAAACCTGAAATTCAATAAAAATAAAAATAATAAGGAAGAAAAATTGTCATAAGAGCATCATGTCCTTATCTTAGTCAAGAGTTAAGTAACTGAGTGGCTGCCAGATCAGAGCAAACACACCAATAAACCTGCAAAAACACATGGGTTATAACATGTACTTATGACAGACAGCAACTTGTCATGCAATGGTGGCTAAAACAAAATGTTTTGGCATCACAGCACCCTTCTGTGCAAGTAAGGAACAGAATTCCTGGTCTAATGTACTTCCAGGTAAACTGAAAGCCAGTTCCAACAGACCAAATGACCTTAGGGTTGAATAGCACCTGTGGTTGCTTGAAGGGGTGAAGGACTGATACCAGAATCTGATATCTCTAACTTTTTCTCTTGAGTAAAAGTTGTGGCTGTATTACTTGTTAGTCTACATGTGCCTATAGACATGTAGAAAAAAGGAAGAAGGAGAAATTTATCTGAATTAGAAATCTTATCTATGGAAACTTTTGATAAATATATCTGCTAATTCCAATATTAGTAATAGCACTTGCCTCTTCTGTCCATTATCATTTGTATCTGAGTACATGTCATATCTACACTCTCCACTAGATGCCTATATTTAGGCAGTTTAAATGGTTGTGTAAGAGACAAAATTCACTTCTAGTCTGGGACTGCGTTTGTAACTGTAGATGTGTGTAGTGTAGCAGGATTAATATGGACTGAGTCTGAGAAATCATACTCATTAAAACTCTGCTTAATACAATCTAGAGAGTTATTTAGTACACAAAAGACTCCTTTTGCTATACTGAGTACCTCTAAGTTTACTAAAATGTGCCCTTGGATGACTATGGGACTGTGAACACCTGTATTTAGTGCCTAAATTTAAGATGGTCTGAATCTTAATCTTAAAATTGTGTTCTGCATTTTTGATGGGAAATGCTCCAAAGACTAACTGCAGTCCCTGGGAAGCTTTGCTTAACTGTTGCCCTGTTCCATTTCAGTTTTGTGTTCTGATTCAGATCTTGGAGTTACAATGCTTCCTAAAAGAGTCTACTTACATGAAATATAGAAAGAAACTACAACAGCTATATTCCTGATTTAGACATGATTTAGACATTTAGACATTTAGACATTTACATACATTTTGGTATGTAAATTTGATCTTCAGTTTCCAAAACAGAATAAGCCTTCTTGAACTGCTGAAAATTTAGCTGTGTTGCATTTAACTTAAAGTGTATTTCATCAAGCATGACTAATGTCATGCAATGTTTTTATTGCCATTTAAGTAAATTCTAAAGTTCTACATCTATTATCTGTATTTATAGCTTATAACTGAGTGTTTTTGTTAAATTTTAGTTATTTGATTAACCTAATTAATATCCTTATCTAATACAGTCGGTATACTAAAAATCATCCTGATTACAAGTGGACAAGCAGCATACATCTCATGTGGGTCATCTATTCTGCAAGATTCCTCTCCCCTGATGACTGTAATCCCATGGTGGTACAATGTCTCATTATCTTCCATCACATCTGTTGACTCTTACATTCCAAAAATAAAAAATACTTCAACACTGGAGAAAATAGTGGCTTAGAATATGGATATTACAGCAGGTGCTGAGAAGCCCACTGAGAGAAAACATTGTCAAACCTATAGAACATGAACACACAGCTTGCAGTTGCTTTGAGTAAAGACGATTTTATGGCAAATCAAGGGCACTGGGGAACACATTCAAGAGTAAATAAGTAGAAAGGAAACAGAACACAAAGTAACACAGGCAACCCCAAAAATAGGAAAATGGCCAAATGTGCATTTTTACCATCTGGCCAAGTGCAAGGTGCCTGATGCCTTTACACATGGGATATTGGCAAAACAAAGAATGTACATGGTGTTTCATACAGTAAGTTGGAAATACAATTCAATTTTTTTAGGGTTTTACATCACACTAAGAAGAAGATAAATTATTCTTATTGCAACCTGCAATCATTCAGATAGAGGCTGTCTGATTTAGTTGGTAAATTTTCAAAGCCTCTCGAAATACATGAATATGTTGGTGTTATTTGTTTTTTTTTTTCTTTACAAATAGCAGGCTGATGTGGGTCCAGGTGAACCTCATGAGGTTCAACAAGACTAAGTTCAGGGTCCTGCACCTGCGTCGGAACAATCAATATCAATATAGACTGGGTAGATGAGGTGCTGGAAAGAAGCTTTGCAGGAAAGGACTGGGCTGCATCAAGTGTGGCCAGCAGATTGAGAGAAGCGATTCCGACGCTCTACTCTGCTCTGGTGAGACCTCGCCTGGAGTCTTATGTCCAACTCTGGAGCCCTCAACACAGGAAAGACATGCACCTGATGGAGTGAGTCCAGAGGAGGGCCACAGAGATTATCAGAGTGTTGAAACACCTCTCCTATGAGGACAGTCTGAAGGAGCTGGTGTTGTTCAGCCTAGAGAAGAGAAGGCTCCAGGGAGACCTTAGAGCCACATTCCAGTACCTGAAGGGGCTCCAGGAAGGCTGGAGAGGGGCTGTTTACAAGGGCCTCTAGTGAAAGGACAAGGGGTACTAGGTTCAAATTAGAGAAGAGTAGATTTAGACTGGATATCAGGAAGACGTTCTTTACCTTGAGGGTGGCAGAACAATGGAATAGGCCGCCCAGGGAGGAGGTTGAGTCCCCATCCCTGGAAATATTCAAGGTGAGTTTGGACAAGGCTCTGAGCAGCCTGGTCTTGTTGAGGGTGTCCTTGCTCACTGCAGGGGAGCTGGACTAGATGACCTTTGGAGGTCCCTTCCAGCCCTAGCCATTCTATGATTCTGTGATTCTATGATAATGTGTGCCTACTTGACAGCTGCTTCATCCTCCTGTCTGCTAACACTATTTCCACAGAGTATTTTGTTCCCATTTCCACTCCCAAATCTCTGACTCCTTCTGTCCTGATCTTAACAGTTCTATATCTGCTTATCCTGTTTCTGTGAATTTGGATCTGATTGTTTATTATTCTCTGTATGCGCATGTCTTAAATTTGTTATGCCACAAGTGCTGACAAAATATCATATTTCAAACTGCCTACGTTGCTTACATTTTATTTTAAATTAGTTTTAAAACTTTCTACTAAAAGCTTCCACATCAGCTATTAATTAAAATCCTTTGTGGCTTTGTCATTCTTTTTTTGTCATTTTGTCATTTGTCATTCTTTTTTTTTTTTTTTTTTATGTTAAAACTAATTTATTTTTCTTTTTACAAAATTTGAGAAATTTCAGACAGACTTTGTCTTTCAGTTATCATGATATTTAACAGAGTTAAATATGATAATGAACCCAAAGTCTTATTATTTTTACTTCAGAATCTACAAGTTTCTGTGGGCACTTGCATTTCTGTAATAAAAAGCTGCATCCACTGAGGACAGGGATAAAGAAAAGCATATGAATAGTAGGAAGTGACACACAATTTTAATTTGGACTTAGCAGTGTACTGAATAAAATATTTTAAATTTTCTTCACTACCATATTAAAAAGTAAAAAAAAAAAACCAACAAAAAAACAACAGAAAAAGAAACTACAAAAAGAAAAAACAACAAAAAATAGACAACAAAAAAAAAGAAGATACACAGTCGTATTTCTTCTAAAAATAAAATACAGGGGAGAATAGATTTTGCTGTCATCATACACAGTGGTTTTTGTTAAAGAAGTCATTAACCACATTAATATTCAGTGCTGCTTTATCATAGGGCAGATGTTTATATGCATGCTTCATTGCATTATGAACAATGTGACAAATGCAATTGCCTTTCATGAAGTGGAAATGCTTGCTATGCAGAAATCTAAATACATAGCATTTTACAAGAACAGTCTGTTTCATAGGTGGTAACATTTATTCATTTCCTTACATTCTATCACTGTTACATTTTCTACATACAGGTCCATCTATTTAACTAAATTCATCCTAGAATCCTGTTATTTTCTGTTGAGAAATAATTCATTTGAAAAGAAAATATCTGGGTCTTAAAATTAGTCTTCCATCTTTGCTACTCAAGCATATTGTCCCTTTTTCACCTGAGATGAAGAGTTCAAAGACAGTCATCGAATTAGTGTTCAGTTATGCTCTGACAACACACAAAAGACACAGATTTATATCTTCACAGGTAAGATTTACCTTTACAATAAAATCTTTAGGTGATAATAATCAAGATGGAAACTCCCTTGCAAGGCAAGAGTTAGGTAGTAATCTGCCCAATCAATACAGCATGAACTGTACTTCAGGTACAACAATGCCACTTATTTTCCTGCAGAATCTCAAAAACACAAAGCTGTCTCTGCAGGGAACTGTATTTCATTTTTTTCTGCAAGCTGACAAGGTGTATCCAGACAAGATACTCTTTTGTAAGTAATGTGGGAAATTGATGAATATGTGAATACAAAAGGAGTAACATGCTGATTTTCACATGTTCAGCTAAGATATAAAAATACTTACTATATGAACAGTACCTACTAACTGAATAATATTTGCCTAATACACAAGTTGTGCATTTCTGAACTAGAGAGCAAATATGCATTTTATAAGGTTGATCAGTACATTTCTACAGTACAAAGACTCTTGAATTCTTGTACAATATTACCCTCTGGTGAAAATGCAACTACTGAAGAATTAATTAGGGCAAAGACCTACAATATGAGGCAGAACATGAAGTAAAGAAATGGATACCACTTCCAGAGATAAAATTAATTTAAAATGCATATCTATACAGATCTCAGAAATAGAAAATGCTTTATTTCTTTTTATTTTCATAACATGAGTTAAAAAACACAGATACTTTCCAAAATGCTCAACTTCCTGAGGTTGTTCCAAGAAAACAGTAAGGTAGCTAGCTGCTGACCCCCATAGAAAATGGGATAATTACTTATTACTGGTTTTCTGTTTCTATATTATTCAATTAAATTCTATAATGTATTCTATAAAAGAAAATTTACAAAGGAGAGTTTAGAATTTCTTTGTGCATCTTCTTCGTTTTCAGTGCAAAACAAATCAGTTGATGGGATACGTGTTCAAAGAATATTTTGATCTTTTATGTAGCATAGCCTCCTGACATTTCACATAAAATGCCTGTACTTGTGATAGGATGGGTTAAAAAAAAATGTTTTAAATGGTAAGCCTAAATCCATTTGCATGTAATATTTATTTGATATAGTGAAAAAAGCCAATCAAACTGATTATATGAAAATACAGTTTCAAAGTCCTACACATGTTATCCTGAAATATTTTATAAACAAAACTGAAAAAGCATGGTGCAGATCCCTGAGGTAGGACAGGCAATGATGGCAGATATTTTTATGAAAGTGTCAGTGGTTTTCCAGAGCACATATTTAACAAGCTTGATTTTACATTGGAGAAGATAATAAACAAATAAATAGGGTTATAAAAGCAGTTCAGAGAACAGAACAATGAATCTTTGGTGTAGAAGAAGGGTGGCAGAGATTAAAAAAACAATCAGTTTAGTTAGAACTAGTTTTCAAAGCTTTAATTGAAAACAGCATGCAAATGGGCTGCAGCTTAATGATATAAAGGGCTGGAATTCCTAGGTAGAAACCCTTTCCCCAGTACTCTGCATGAACACTCAATCATTGTCTCTTGGAGAACATACTTACAGAAAAAATAACATGAGAATTTACACTTACCTCCCCATTCAGAATCCACACAACATGTTTTACCAGTTTATAGTTGACTAGATATATATTTGGACACTTTTTCTTACTGTGAATGATGATTTAGATTAAGGATTTTAAAACACTATGGTGAGCATTAGGAACTAGAATCCCAAATCACCTGCAACTTGGTGACCCTAATCCTTTTAAAAATCCAAAGTGTAGTTCTATAATGTGTGTAAAATAACATTTTTTTTAATAGTACTTAAGATTCTAATTCTCGTCTAAATCTTTTCACTTTGTGACTCCACTGATTTCAATAGATATATTAATCTAATTTCATTTGGAGAAAAGCTAAATTTCCTGTATCAGAACCTAATGAAGTGACTAGCAAACCTTTTTTTCCCAGAGATTGTAAGGCACAAAAAAGT
>JAOEGS010001643.1:0-21160 GCA_025447755.1 Corythornis vintsioides
AGAGAAGGATCTGAGTACCGGCAGCCACGTGGGAACTGGCCTCCGGCAAACCTAAACCCCCTGCAAACAATTAACCCTCTCTGGTTTTACCTTCAGAAGGGTTCTCCGCTGTATTTAGGCTAAATCTCTGAGTAGAGAAAGCCTGTATCCTGCTAGATAAATACAAATATAAATATATCTGCCCCTTGGTAAGAAGCCATATATTTCCAGAGTCAGATTTAAGAAAACCAAGCAAAAACTTCCTCATACTCTCAACACTACCCCATGGAAACACAAGAAGACACTACATGATGTCATTTCCTGTGAAGGTGGAGGTCAGCTATTGCACTGGGGTCATTTACAGCTCCAGAGGTAAAATAATGCTTGGAGAGCTTGTAACACCATCCTGGTTACATCAGTTCACTCAACCTTCAAGGATACAATATTTTGTACTTTTCTTCAGAAGTCCCGAAGCAGAGCTCCAGAATTGCAGATGGGTAACCGAGGCAAACTGGGCAGTAAAATCCAGGGAAGACTGTATAAGCCTGAGAAGCATCCAGTAAAGGATCAGAGTGAATGAAGTGGGAAATTAGACTATTTGTTCTGAAACAAAATATGACATCTGTCAAAAAAGGAAAAAGCTGAAAACGCAAATGGGGAATGCAGCATGTCTTACTGGGAGGTGCTGGACGTCTGTAAGCAATTTCCAACCTTCCAGTCCAGGGAGGATAGCTCACAGGGAATGCAGTAAAAATAGCAGACTAGGACACTATTCAAAAGAGAAGAAACTCTGAGGATGCCAACTCGTAAGTGGAGTGTGAGACTGAAAGCAGCACAGGGCAGAGATTTATTCTACCCCTCCAGGCTCTAAAAAGTCAGGAAGAAACTCCAGTGACAAAATTCCTGAGTTTCACTTCATTTCTCTGCCAGTTGGCAAAGCAGAAGCACATTATTCTACAAAGGTCAAGTATTTCACATACTTGGGAGAGCTACAAGAGTCCAACATAAAACATTTACACTGCATGTGTTAATCATGTTATATTCCCATAGTCCTGAAACTTGCTTAAGAGGAAGTACAATATAAACAAAGGAAAAGCAATTAATCAATGCTAGGCTTTTTTATAAATATATCTAAATC
Organism: Corythornis vintsioides; assembly: GCA_025447755.1. NCBI lineage: Eukaryota > Metazoa > Chordata > Aves > Coraciiformes > Alcedinidae > Corythornis > Corythornis vintsioides. The sequence goes on from JAOEGS010001643.1 coordinate 1,118, forward strand.
TACAGTATATTTCACACTTGAACTCCAACAAAGGGCTCCTCATGCATGACTTATTTCTCATTTTCTGATGACAAACACAGCTACATATCCTGTAAGGGTCAGCACAGACATTGCTAATCACAGTGCACTGCTTTAGCATGTCAGCAACCCTAAGCACACGAGGATTAGCACAGTATGGCTAGACATTTATAAATTACAAGACACATTGAACTATTTTATTCCTTCAGAATGAACACTAATGTTCTTATTTGAAACAGCACAAACATGAAAGGAAAAAACAAACTTCAAAAGAAATATGCAACAGATGCTGAAAATTAATTTGGCTGCACTACAAAAACAATTCAATGAGTTTCAAGAGAGACCAACTGCCCATTTCTGTCGGGACATGTGCCTCGGACACAGCACAGTTGTTGTGTCTGAGTCTGGGGTGCGTGAACTGTGGAAAATTACTGTCTGGTTTGGGCTAAAACAGGTAAACTTTGTGTGAAAAACAACTTAGCTAAGAGTCATAAGGATGATGCCTTCAAGGGCATAATTATGTAAATGGAGGCGTTTTAGGCAAACCAATCAAGATAAAGATGAGTACGTGTGAACAGAAGTTAACAGACAATCAACTTAATTGTAAAGGTGGGTGATCACGTGTCTGGGTTTGTTCTGGAGTATAAATAATTTTGTTGCAGCCTAATAAAGTTGGAATTTAGCTTACATCAAGCTGTCTCTGTCCCTTCCTTTGAAGCAAATGGTGACCCCGATGTGATTCGGTTTTAATCATCCAGGGAATGACGGCCGGCTGCAAGTCTCTGGGAAACTGAGGAATTCTGCTGAAAGGAAGCAGGTTGCAGGCCCGCACGTCATCACCTCCTCTCGATTGGTAGATGAGACCAGAGAAAATCATAACGCATGGGAAGAAAAGGATCTCATACAGAAAGGGACGTATTAAGCTCATTAAGGAGCTGATAAACAGCACAAAGATATTTTAGGCCATGGCCTGAATTTAGTGCTGAATCGGACTTGTGACATATTTTCTGATGTCACGGAAGATAATATCTTTGAAACAGAACTGTGGGATAAGGTGGGTGCTATCCTGTGGGATCTTTCCACTAAGGGTAGTGTGAAAGCACAGAGGTTGCTTATGCCATGGCGGACTGTTTCTGAAGCAGTTAAAAAACAAGAGACAGGGGAAAAATTAAAGCAAGAGGCGCAGACCTCTGCGACCCCTACGGCTCGAAATGCCCCTGTGACCTCCACCTCCTTGGTGCCCTCTGCTTCTCCTGGGACCACCTCGACCCTGCCCGTGCCTAAGCCTCGGTCGCGCTCAAAAAGCACAGCTGCGATGGTCTCTCCCAGTGAGGATCCCTTTGACCCAGAACAAGAATTTGACTTATATCCTCCCAGTGACCACGATCCCTGGGTGGTATGGGCTGCAATTAAGGGATCTGTTATTACTGGAATCTGAGTAACTACCCATGAGAGTTCATAATCAATAATACATTGCCAGGCCGAAGAGAAAGGGAAATACACCCCCTCCAGGATTTTGTTGCTTTTTTTCTCTGATCTTAAAGGAATTAGTTTCATAATAGGCTTGTTCCCAGTAGACATGAAAGATGTTCTGTTTTTACTAATGTTTCCATTGTCCATGGGCAATAGAGTCTTTTCTATGATTAAAAACAGGCTAATATCCTTGGGTTCAACTATTGTATTGGCTGTAGAGTGTAGGAGGACTGCCCAGAGGTCCACTCCATAATGTCCCACTAATCCACCTCAATCCACCCCAGGCATGACCCATCTTCATTGGGTGATAACACTGACAGAGGAGACTTGTGCTACAACAGGAACCAGCTCCAGTTCCCGTAGTGCCCGGTGGACACATTCAAATCCCCAGCAAAGTACAATGCTGACTTAAAGACATTCCTCTGGGTAACACTGAGAAAAGTCAACATGCCACCATGTGTTGGACCCTAGTCAATACTTACTGTGTTGTGATTCCACAATTGCGCTTGCAGGAAGTAAACAGACAGCTCAGTAAAGCCTACAGCTGTGTTGTCCAGGCAACCTGCACTCACACTCAGAATACAAGAGCAGCCAACCCCAGCAGCTGTTGCCCTGGTGCAGAGGAAGAAATATAAAACCAACTCAGCATGCCCAACAAGCAACAATGGGGAGCTAGGTCCCTCCTGACGTGAGCCTGAATATGTCATAGTCACCGAGTCTCTATCATTTGATGCACTGTGAAATTTAAAGAAAGACCTCACACAACAAGCAAATGAGGCAATGCCCTCCTGGTTGCTCTGGATTTGGAACACCTGTGGTGATGGGACTCTCCTTGATGGTCTAGAGGCAAGGAACCTGGGAGGCCTGTCCAATGACTCCAGCATCAACCAGGAATTTATAAGAGCACAAGAACCTCTTAGTCTTTGGAGACACGTTGTCGATGAGCGTTAGAACAAGATATAGCAGCGAAGATGATCTACAGTGGCAGCAATGTCCCTGGTCATTTTTGGTCCACCATGGAAGAGGAAATCAGAAGACTGAGGCAACTTGTTATTCTAGACAACATTTTTGCAACTAATGGACCAGACTTCGGAAACCCTGATGATGCTTAATGCACAGATCAGTTGTGGAAAAGGATGTCATGACTGGCACCTGAGAAATACCTCCAGTTCCAAGCTATACTCCAGTGGGGTAACACAGATAAGCCAGTGTGTGCCATGATGAAAAAAAATGAAAGCCTACAAGGATACTGCTCATACTGTTTTCCAGCACCGGATAGCCTCTGTAGAGATGTTAACGGAGGAGTTTAGAAGTTTTAAAAATGAGCTTGCTGACAACATCAAGGAACTCCACGTTAAACTCGTCATTCATGCTTTTGCACTGGTGCAAACCAAAGATCAGGATATTAGCACCCAATGTTCCCCAGCAAGAGTGTAGATACTCATCATGGACTGAACTGTGGTATTACCTTCTTGATCACAGGGAATGTATGAGACAGTGGGATAGAAAACCCACCCGTGTCCTGGCAGCCTGAGTGCAAGAACTTAAATCAAGGAACAAGCCACTGAAAGTGAGTGCCACACCAGTGTCCTGTGGGTGAAGATCGTGACATAACAGCCAAAGTCGTGACCACTCTGACCCACTGGAAAGCACCAAAAATCAGGATTATAAGGGCCTTTCCTCTGGCCAGGCAGAGAAGAGAGATAATCGAATCTATTGGGCTGTGTGGATTCAATGGCCTGGCACTTCTGAACCACAATGGTACGAGACTCTAGTTGACACTGGGGCCCAATGCACTTTAATGACCTCGGGACATATAGGCTAGGAAGTGATTTCTATTGCTGGAGTGACAGGAGGCTCCCAAGAATCCCAAGACTTATGGGTCCAGATGGGATTCACCCAAGGATCCTCAGGGAGCTGGTGCAAGAGCTAGCTAAGCCTCTCTCCATCATTTATCACCAGTCCTCGCTAACTGGGGAAGTTCCAGATGACTGGACATTGGCCAATGTGATGCCCATCAACAAAAAGGGCTGGAAGGATGATCCAGAGAACTATAGGCCTGTCAGCCTGACCTCAGTGCCTGGCAAGGTTATGGAGCAGATCATCCTAAGTGTCATTGAGCAGCACACATACAAGACAACCAGGGGCTCAGGCCCAGTCAACATGGGTTTAGGAAGGGAAGGTTCTGCCTAATAAATCTGATCTTGTGCTATGACTACGTGACCGGATGGAGAGATGAGGGGAAGGCTGTGGATGTGGTCTACCTAGATCTCAGCAAAGCCTTTGACACAGTCCCCCACAGCATCCTCCTGGAGAAGCTGACAGTACGTGGTTTAGACAGGTGCACCCTTCACTGGGTTAAAAGCTGGATGGGTGACAGGGCACAGAGAGTGGTTGTCAATGGTGCCACATCCAGTTGTTGTCCAATGACTAGTCGTGTACCCCAGGGTTCAGCGCTGTGCCCAGTTTTATTCAACATCTTTACTGATGACCTGGATGAGGGGATCAAGTCTACCCTTAGTAAATTCTCAGATGACACTAAGTTGGGGCAGACTGTTGATCTCCTGGAGGGCAGGGAGATGCTGCAGAAGGACCTGGACAGGCTGGGTCGATGGGCTGAGGTCAATGGGATGAAGTTCAACATGACCAAGTGCCAGGTCCTATCCACAATAACCCCCTGCAGCACTACAAACTGGGGGTGAGGGGTTGAAGAGTGGCCCGGTTGAGAGGGACTTGAGAGTACTGGTTGACAACCAGCTGAAGATGAGTCAGCAATGTGCCCAGGTGTCACGGAAGGCCAATGGGATTTTGGCTTGTATCATGGATAGTGTGGCCAGCAGGACTAGGGATGTGATTCTTCCCCTGTATCTGTCACTGGTGAGGCCTCAACTCGAGTACTGTGTGCAGTTCTGGGCCCTGCACTTCAGGAAGGATATTGAGATGCTGGAGTGGGTCCAGAGGAGAGCGATAAGACAGGTGAAGGGACTGGAGGGAAAGTCTTATGAGGAGAGGCTGGGGCAGCTGGGGCTGTTCAGCCTGAAGAAGAGGAGGCTCAGGGGAGACCTCATCACTCTCTACAACTACCTGAAACGTAGCTGTAGGCAGGTGGGGGCTAGACTCTTCTCCCAGGCAACCAGTGACAGAATGAAAGGGCATGGCCTGAAGCTGTACCAGGGAAGGTTTAGGTTAGATATTAGGAAGCATTTCCTTATGGAAAGGGTCACTAGACATTGGAATGGCCTGCATGGGGAAGTGGTGGAGTCACCATCCCTAGTAGTGCTTAAGGAAAGATTGGATGTAGCACTTAGTGACATGGTCTAGATAGGTGTTGTAGTATTAGGTCTTAGGCTGGACTTGATGATCTCAAAGGCCTATTCCAGCCTCAACAATAATAAGAAATAAGAGTTGACTGTAGTAGAGGCAGAACTGAGCTTTACCAGGAGAGAGTGGCAGAAACATCCTATTGTGACTGGCCCAGATGCCCCATGCATTCTGGGCATTAACTATCTAAGAAATGGGTACTTCAAAGACCCAAAAGGACATAAATGGGAATTTGGAATAGCTGCGGTGGAGACAAGTGGATTAAAACCATTGAATGAATTGCCTGGTCTCTCAGAAAAGCCCTCTGTTGTGGGACTGTTAAAAGCTGAAGAACAGCAGGTGCCAATTGCCACTAAGATCGTGCATTGCCAGCAATATTGCACAAACCGAGATGCTGTGATTCCCATCCATAAGATGATTTGTGAGCTGGAGACCCAAGGGGTGGCCACTCACCTTTCAACAGCCCAGTTTGGACAGTGCGTAAGTCTAATGGAGAATAGAGACTGACTGTTGACTGCTGTGGCTTGAATGAAGTGACTCCAGCGTTGAGTGCTTCTGTACCTGATATGTTGGAGCTTCAGTATGAGCTACAGTCAAAAGCAGCCAAATGGCAAGTCACCATTGACATCACCAATTCATTCTTTTCCATTCCCCTAGCAGCACCATGCAGGCCACAGCTTGCCTTCACCTGGAGAGGCGTGCAGTACACCTGGAATCATCTGCTGCAGGGGTGGAAACATAGCCCCACCATCTGCCATGGATTGATCCAGGACACATTAGAGAGAGGTGAGGCTCCTGAGCACCTGCAGTATACTGATGACATAATCTTATGGGGGAACACAGCAGAAGAAGTCTTTGAGAAGGGTGAAAAGATTGTGCAGATTCTCCTGAAAGCCAGTTTTGCCATCAAGTGGAATAAAGTCAATGGTCCTGCCAAGGAGATCCAGTTCCTGGGAGTCAAGTGGCAGGATGGACATCATCAGATCCCAACAGAGGTAATTAACAAAATAGCAACTATGTATCCATTAACCAGCAAAAAAGAGACCCAATCATTCCTAGACACCATAAGTTTTTGGAAAATGCATATCCCAGAATATAGCCATATCGTGAGTCCTCTCTACCTAGTAACTAGGAAAAAAGTTACTAGGAAAATCACTTCCACTTATGAGCAAATAAAACATGAAATCACTCATGCAGTAGCCCTTGGACCAGACAAGACAGAGCCAGCCATAAAAAACATTCTCTACTTTGCAGCCAGGTGCAGAGGTTCTTCCTGGATCATCTGGCAGAGAGTACCAGGCGAGACTTGAGGCCTACCCCTTGGATTCTGGAATGGAAGCTAAAGGGCCTCTGAGGCGAACTACACACCAACAGAAAAAGGAAATCTTAGCAGCCTTTGAGGGAATTAAAGCCACTTCAGAAGTTGTTGTCACAGAGACACAAGTCCTCCTGGCACCCTGACTACCAGTTTTTGGCTGGATGTTCAAAGGAAAGACAACTTCTACACATCATGCCACTGATGCCACCTGGAGCAAGTGGATTGTCCTGATCACACAGCATGCCTACATAAGTACCTCTAGCCACCCTGGAATTTTAGAAATTACCACTAATTGGCCTGAAGGGGACAGTTTTGATCTGGCAGAAGACGACAATGAAGAAAAGGTGACGTGCCGAAGAAGCCCCACCATATAATCAGCTGGTAGATGATGAAAAGCGTTACACTCTTTTCATGGATGGTTCCTGCCATCTCGTGGGAGCAAATCAGAAGTGGAAAGCAGCCGTATGGAGTCCAAAATGACAAGTTGCAGAAGCCACCGATGGACAACATGAGTCAAGTCAGTTTGCCAAACTCAAAGCTGTGCAGCTGGTTCTTGACATTGTCGAGCGAGAGAAATGGCCAAAATTATACACTGACTCACAGATGGTGGCCAATGCACTATGGGGGTGGCTAGACTATGGAAAAAAGCTAAGTGGCAATGTAGAGGAAGATCCATCTGGTCTGCTGAAGTATGAAAACTGTTGCAGAAAACTTCAACAACGACCAGGCAGACCGGGCCACCCAGGTACAAGTGTCGCAGGTGGACTTGGACTGGCAGCACAAAGGAGAGTTGTTTTTAGCTCAGTGGGCCCATGATGCTTCACCAAGGCAGAGATGCTACCTATAAATGGGCACAAGATCAAGGGGTGGACCTAGTATGGACATTATTTTCCAAGTTATCCATGAATGTGGAACATGTGCTGCAATTAAGCAGGCCAAGAAAGTGAAGCCCCTGTGGTATGGTGGGAGGTGGACCAAATACCGTATGGAGAGACCTGGCAGATCGATTATATTGCTCTTCCATGGACCAGACAGGGTAAACACTATGTGCTTACCATGGTGGAGGCAACCAGTGGCTGTCTGGAGACCTACCCTATGCCTCATGCCATCACCCGGAATACCATCCTGGGTCTTCAGAAACAAGTCCTGTGGCAACATGGCACCCCAGAGCAGATTGAGTCTGACAATGGGACTCATTTCAAAAACAACCTAGTTGACACCTGGGCCAGGGAGCATGGGATTGAATGGGTGTTTCACATTCCCTACCATGTACCAGCCACCAGAAAAGTGGAGAGGTGTAATGAAATTCTGTCCAACTTAACCATATTTTATATTTTTCTTTGAGACACAATTATGAGTGATTTAATAGCAACAAAAATTGAGATGGTTCCTGGTGCTCAGCTCCAGAAAGTACATCACAGACATCAAGCTTAGAGAGGGTGGAAACAGCCTCTTCTAGCAAGTCAGATTTCTTCTTTTTCACTGAAAAATTCCAGCCTCACTTGCTCCCACATCAAACCTGCCCCAGCAAATCTTTGCTACAGGTTTGAAGAGTGAGGTCTGGGAGACAAATTGAAGCTGGTGAAAGGTACCCGGGAGCAGGAGCTGCTGTTGAGTTAGTGGGGGTCACCAGCACCTCAGTCATCATATTTTTTTGATGTGATTTGAAATAATTGAGGCCTCTTTGTGAGTCCAGGCATTAATGTGTGACCTTAGCCCTGGCTCGGGGCTGCTGTGTGGGACTTGATTCATTGGGACCCCTGGTGTCACCCACAGGGTCACTCAGCCTTGCCTGCAGGGTCACACCTGGAGGGTGTGCAGCTGTGGGCTGTGACACCAGCAGGCTGCTGCTTCTGTAGTGCCTCCAAACCATCCTCTGCCTCAAAGAAGGGAGAAGATAAACAGGTGGTGAATGTCCCAAGAGTGAATATAAAGAAAGTTTTGCTTGTGACCTCCCTCACTTGCTACCAAAAATAGAATTGCTTAATGAGTGTAGTGTTCCTCTAAGAGTTTTTTTCTTTTTCATTTCTTGGGACCATTTGAGGATATTAATTGACAAAAGAATACAGTAGGGGTCTATGCAATTGTTTTCCTGTTTCCCTCTCACTGGTGTTACAGTAATGGCTCTTTTATGTATTTTTATGCTACTTTTTGGTGGCATAATGGATGATTCTGACGGTTTTTGCTTTTTTTTTTTTTTTGAGAACAATCCTTGCTTCTGGCTTCTACATAGAGGTGAAGATGGAGAAGATTAGCCTTTTTTTCTGGTTCAGATGTAAGGATGCTCTTCCATAAGCAGCTGTGGGCTGGACTGTGGCATCAGTATTTCAATGTGTTTAAAAATACAGAAGCTGCAATAAATGCAATTGAAAGGTTTGATAATCATTAATGAAAGGGAACAAGCTTGTTACTTTGTCCTGTTTCCTCAGGAAAATTGAAAATTCGGAGCACTAGTGCAGTGAGGATGTAGGGTTTCCTTTGTCTTTGTAGCATATATTTGTTTTTAAGCAGCTGTAATAGAAATAATGCTATAAATGACAAATAAAAGGGGAACCCCATGTTTTCCATGTGCTAAAAGAAAAAAATACATTAATGTATACAACAGTTAGTGCTGATAAAAAGCTGTTTGGGCAGCCTGAAATGCAATGATCAGGACTCTCACTAGGATTTTTTTGACTTGGAGGTGCATAGGAGACTGAGCTCTGTGTAATTTCTGACTTTTAGGAACCCAAAGCCCTACATCTAGTCTCAAAAAGACTGTTGTAGGTGAAGAGTTTTTCTTTCACAACTGTCTTGGGAGCAGCATGACTTGAAATAAGCAGTATGTTCTGACACGCTCCACACTGTAGAAACGTCACTGGGTGTTCGTTACAAAGTCCTCGACTTTTTGTTATGGCCAGCAGCAGGAACACTGCTGGTGCTCAGTCTGTCTTTTGTTTACTGAAGGACAGGTCAAATACTCTCAAGAAGGTGTTCTATGCCTCTAACCCTGTTTCCAACATTTCAAAAGGGAGAAAATGCTGTTGCATTGTAAAAAAAAATAAATAAATTGCACTCTGCATAAGACAATGTTAATTATTAAATGCCTTTTGGATTCTGATACCATTAGCTTGTTCTGTGTACTGCAGGTTCCAAGTAAAGTTATTGTTGGAGTTCCTGCAGATTTCACAGTATAATGTTTTTCAAAATACAGTAATGCTCTATGTTTTGATATACTGCTTAGTATATAGATTTAATTAGAAGAAATAGAGACCCTCTGTTCCTCTTTATCACATAGGGTGTATTTAGGAGCTGCAGCTGGTTGCTGTTCTGACCTGCTATTGTATTGGGAAAGAGCACTAACAAATGCTCCTCTGGTGAGTAGTGTCTAAGAAGTGATTGTGTTGTTTTGAAGCTTCCTTCAGACCCATTTTTTATGAGCATGATGGAAATCACCAGCAAATAGATGTGTAGTACCTTGTTTATGCCACATACCTAGGAAATTATATGGCTAAAAGAAATGTAAAATATAATTTATCTTTAAACCACCTGAAGTTACATACTAAGAATTAATGCCCAACTTTGAAGTGATTCCTTTTCTTCTCTGTATTTCATGCATAGGTTGTAAGGTTGGGAGTTTTTTTGGTTCTTTTTTATAAGATCAAAGAGGCATAGAAGGGTGTTAAAAGTTGGAAGGATATCCTGGAATATAAAGTAAGATAATTATTTCATCAATTTGTGTTTCCAAGAGTCTTTTTTAGCCTAGTTCAATAAGACCACAGTGACTGTTTCAGCTGCTTCTCCAGAAACCCTTTTTTTTTTTTTTATGTCACAATTTTACCTGATATTTGAAATACTTATTTGTTCTCATTCTTTTAGCCCTATTTATATTAAAATATTTTTTTCCCCAGTGGTTGTTATTCTATTGTAAATAATTAATGTATGTGGTCATTTGTTGCTTTTCAGTCTTTCCTTGGTCCTGCTCTATGCATTAAGTTCATTTAATCTTTCCTCATGACAACTGAGGTACAATACTACATGGAGGGAAATGCACGTCCTTCAGCTGCCTGACAGTGTTATACTAGCACAGGAGAAACCTGCCCAGTTCCTTGAGAGCCTGAACTGCACTGCATTTTATATCTATAGTGACTTAATACATTTATTTTGCATGTACACTTATGTTACTTATTAGTGCTTAAGAATTTTACAATATATGCTAGTGCTTAATACATTTATTTCATTTGGTAAGTGTTAGTGCCTGTTGTGTATCCCTTCATGTCCCACTCAGATAAATTAACCCTTCACTCATCTGTGGTTAATTTTAAGATCCCTTCCTCTCTCTGGATGCTGTGCTGGGAAGCAGGGACTAGGGACGATGTGATAGATGTCAGTCTTGTCAGATCTGGGTCATGTGGAGCAGGATTCGTGCACCTGATTTGATGTGATAGTGATGATGGTGCCCAGAATCACAGCTGGCATTGCTCGTATGACTGTTGCTGTATACTTTTGATTAGCTTCTAGTCTGGGTTCATCCTTAGCTTGTTGTTCAATTTTGTTATCAATCAATATCAATTCTCATCCCACTTAAATACTGACAGGCAGCTTTTCAAGAGGAATAGTAGGGTTTTTTATCTCAGTCTAAGTGTAGTATTTTTCTGCCTCCTTGATGTTTACTTTTGTGTCTCATGTAAACTCTGCCTTCCCTTTACACCAAAGAGGAGTGATTATTTTTTTTTGTCTCTTTTCTCTTCAAATAAAACTTCGGTTTGTTTGTTTGTTTGTTTGTTTCAAAGTGTCTAAGTGGCTTAAGAAAGAACAATTAGTTATTTACAGATCTGTATTATTCCTGACAGGTACTCTCTAAACAGTGACTCGGGATAAATCAGTAACTGTTGAAACATGTAGACCAGACTGGGAAATTTCCATGGGTGTTGTCATGAAGGACAGAAATAATGTTGGGGGGAAGGGAGAAAGTGCCCCATAACCACTTTCTGCTGTAACATGCTTGTTGCCATGACCACTGTTCAGCAAAGATTGTGTCTCTTGTGTCAACTCATAAAAAAAAAACAACAAACCAAACCCAAAACCAAAAAAACTTCCGTTTCTTGGGACTTTTAGATTTGGTGTTTATTTGGTTTTTGTTCAATAAACTCTTTTCTTAAGGTAGGCATTAAGAATTTGCCTGTCAATTGCAAAAAAGATTTTGCAATTGCTTGCAAAAAGACTTGGGGGAAATAGGTCAAAATAGCTTATCAAAACACAGTCGTCTCTGAGCATCATCTTCTATTCTTCGTCAGATTTTAGGAGCTTTGGTAAAGATGCCCAGGATATGGAGCTAAAGGAACTGTATATTTCATAGATTTTTTTTTAGTTCAGTTATTTCCACTGCTCTTGTCTTTCCAGTAACTGGAGCATAAAGAATTGTATTCTACCTTAATGCATTGGAGGAAATACCTCTAATTTACCTTTAGTTTGTCAAAAGGCAGCAATGAAAAATTAAAAGCCATGAGTTTTTCTGGGAAATAAATCCTCAAAAACTGTTGTGAAAAAATCATTTGGGTTTTAGCTAGTCAAAATATTCTTGAATGCAAGCAGAAGCACTCATCCAGATACTTATTGCTGGTTAAGAAATGTGTATGCCCTTTTCTTCATCTATTTTTTAAGATGCTTAACCAGCTTGTACTCAGAAGTCCTTGTGAACACGGTCTGTTTCCATACAACTGTGAATGAAATGCTGCAGCTATGCATGTAGTAACACCAAAATGTGATCAATAGAGTTTTTTCTTCCACCTAGTGATGAGTAACTTGTGAATAATTGTTTAAGTTGCACTTTCTTCAGACAGCATAAGCCAAAAGAGCAATGACCATTGAATCATTAAGTGATTTTTAGGGATATTTTAATTTCAGGACAGGGATACATAACAAATAAATGATCTTGGGACTTGGAAATTGTTTTGATCTTTGTCCTGTGGTTGTAGTGTATGGTTATGAGCAATAGTTACTGTTGTCAGAGGCGTGATTTCCTAGAAGCCATGGCAAAAGCAAAGACAATAAATCCTTCCTCAGTTTGAGTATCATCATAGCAATCCCCAGCACAGCAAATGCTCATGTTGTGAGGGTTTGGAATGTCCTCTTCCGTGGGTTTCACTGTACCCTGCTGAATTCAAGCTTTAGAGCATCTTTCAGGTAGTATGTTCCTGATGGATTGAGGCTCCTGTCTAGCTGAAATTAGTCTGATGAAAGGCTTCACATTTTGCAGAACCAGCTAGAATGCAAAGCTGCCTTCAGAACTCAGTTTTGTGTGGTTTTGAATATTCAAACATCCCTGAAATTCCAGAATTCACCACCAAACCTACAGGTTGGGAAATTATCTTCAGGAAACAGGAGTTAGTTGTCTGCAAACCTTTGCAGACAGTTTGAGCAGCAGCAAATTGCCCATATCCCAAACAATACTCCACCTGGGGCATTAAGATGAGTTAAATACTTCCAAAATGTTTTGCTTTTGAAGTCCTATTCTGACCATTAAGAAGGTTAGGTTTTAGCTGGGAAACAGACTGCTACTGCTCCCATGTTTATCAAGCACAGTTCTGAGTGCTTGTCCAGCACCCTGATCCATCCAGCTGGAGAGAGAATTAGGGGACAATGATGAATGACCTGCTAGGATGATATGGGAAGGAAATAATAAATGTTTATAAAACAACTGATTAGTGACAAAGTGTATTTGTAAGTTGCATAAGGCATGCAGGGAAATTGTTTAAAATATCAAGACATTTTATTGTGTGCTGGGAAGAGGATTGTGGAAAGGGAATATGGTTTAGGTGAACCCTTAACACAAGATAAAAAAATAGTTTTTGTGTGATTATGGTCGGTAGAAATCACAGAATTACAGAATCACATTTAACAGATTGTTAGGGGTTGGAAGGGACCTAGAAGATCATCCAGTCCAACCCCCCTGCCTAAGCAGGATCACCTAGACCAAGTTGCCCAGGAACAGATCCAGGAGGCTCTTAAGTGTCTCCAGAGATGGAGACTCCACAACCTCCCTGGGGAGCCCATTCCAGAATTCTGTTACCCTCGCCCTATTTAGGCTACTCTCTGAAATCTCATCATAACACACCTGAAAAACTATTAAAGGATAATAATCAGAGGGGTGCAATAGATCAGGAAGCTTCTTTTTAATGTCCTTAATCTGACCCTCAGGGAGGCAGCAGACCTTCCTGTGTGCTGGGTCGGGTCTGCAGATTGGCCTCTCTGTTTCCTTCAATAGAGAGTCTCCCACTATGAGAACCCTCCTTTTTTTCCTAGTTGAGGAAGTCCTAAGTTGTGGGGCTGTGAGACAGGCTATGGGCAAGTGCCAGATAGGTCTTCATCAGAAGTGGCATCAAATTCCAGGGGTCCATACCCCTTGAGTGAGGGCAGTGATGGGGGGGGGAGGAGGTAGAGGGAGAATCCGCCCAGCCCACAAGGTGGGACATGCCTCCAAGCCTCCCCCTTCACCACTTACCCACCCGCCAACTGGTTATAAGAAGACTGTCTTCCAGGAGGGTCTTGTATCTATTTTTCAGAGGCACCTGATGAATAGAAGCAGGCAAAGGGGGTTGCTGTCCTTCTACCATGCCCATGAACTTGCCTCCACTCACCCCTTTTACTTGGGGTTCTGTTATTTGCATGAGAGAGGCAAGACACAGAGGCCCCTTGATCCTGGTTGTTACCTGTCTGCTGAATGGAGCACAGAGCATGGCTCCAGCGCTCAATCTCAATTTCATACTCCCTGATACTCCTGAGTCTTTCCACTTCAGCTTGAAGCCTCAAAACCTCATCCTCAAGCTGGGCTGCATGGCTGAGCAGATCATCTACCTGCTCACATCGCACACAGCCATGGGAGTTGCCCTCTGAGGCCAGCAACAGGCTGAGGCACTCTGTGCAGTCTGTCATTTGCACCCCCACATCCTTTTGAGCAGCATTTGTCTGAATTACCACATCGACTTTGATTGAAGATAGAACCATGGCCTTCTTATGCCGAGTGGACACCAGATTGACCAGTCAGCAGGAAGTTTAATTGGATGGGCTTTCTGTTTTTGTGGGTTTTTTTTTGTTTTTCTTTTTGTTTGTTTCCCCCCACTTCTCACGCGCCAACAATGAAGGCTAGGCAGAGGCTACTTTCTCTCTGCACGCGAACTGAGCTGCGCTTCCACCTTCACTGCATTTAAATGTCTGCGGCAGGCAACAATAGCACCCCCCCAGCCACGTGACCTTCTTGGCTGCTCCCGCCGAGACTTTCTGGCTGATTCCTTGCTGCTGCTGGCTTGCCCGAGATAGGGGAAGTCCTATCCTGCTGAATAAAAAGAAAAAAAAAAAAGGCAATGTCCCAGTAGAGAGGTTTGTCTCTCTGTGCCCAGTTTTCTCGCTGCATGCGAACTGCTCTATTCCTTTATGGAAACTCTTCTCCTTTCCCAATTTCTTCATCTAAACCAAGGCATTTTGCAATTTGACCCGTGTGCATGTTGAATGAAACACTTCTACCTGGAAATTTCTGCCTCCTGAGGCTGAAAAAAAGAGAGTGGAATTAGCAGCAGTGTTCTATGATGATAATATTGATCACACTGCCTCTCCCCCCCCTTTTTTTTCCCTTATATGAGAAGAAGGGTGTTGATATATAAAGAATAAAGAATGGGTGCAGAGAGCCCAATGCACAAAGAAAGGGACCTATTCTGATGCCACTTCTGTGAAGTCCTGTGATGTGTTTTTGAATCACAATCATGCAGTGATTGAGCAGCTGGTATTTCAACAAAATGTGGAAATTTTATGAGAACAAACAGATAAAAATTGACCAGTCAAGAATAATATTTTTAATTTCAAGACATCTTTGGGGAATTTTTTCATTTCATTCAGGGTAAAATGTTTATGATTGGTAAAAATGGAAGTCTCTTCTCCTTATCTGTACTGTTGCCATCCCAGTGGAAGTCTGCTTTATCTTTTGGGCCTCTCTGTAAATTGGTGTTGGAGCATTTGAACTCCTAAAGCAGTAACAGGTGAAATCTGATTTGTCTGCTCCCATTTTTGGCTGTTTGCAGTGGCATAAAGCAACCTGAGAGCTTCCTGCAGCACTGCCTATAGCTGTGGAGCTCCCTGACTGGCTGGCTGGTCCTGTCATCCTGTCACAGATGACAGAAATCAGCAGTGAAGGGACAGGGCTCACTCCATGTGAGAAATGCACTCACACTTAAAATTTATCCTGGGACAAAATCTGTGGAACAAAGAATTACAGCTCTGAGTGCATATCTAAAATGCCCACATGCACCCTGAACCTTCTGGCTCATAGGTATTTATACACTTCTGGGATAGCAACAAACCCACCCCAGCTGGTCCAATCCTCACTTCTTTGTTCGTGCACTTTTTCAGGACATTCCTACCCCAGCTGGAAGAGTCCCCTGCTACGATCCCTGTGTGTGGTCCCGAAGCTTACAGAACACCTGTCCGCCTGTTGCCACACCCAGCCAGCTGAAGTAAAATCAATCATCCTATTTACCACAATCCACCCTTTTTCTTTATTTTTATACCCAATATTGTAGAAGCTCCTATTCCTTCATTCTCTTCTGCATTCTCTCAAGTCTGGAAAGGAGCAGACTGCTTCTTCTCCATTCCATTCCTCATTCTTTCTTCACACAACCATCACTCTCGGAGCCTTAGGAGTTGCAGTCATCCTCTGGTTCATTGGCATTGCAGTGACCTTCATACCTTCAACCATACTAGTGATAAACCAGTACTGAACAACATAAAAAGTCCCAGCTTCCTCTACCACAATACTTCTAACAATTCCATACTGCCAACCATCATTTAACATTTCCAAAATATTAAATTTGTTACATGCTCCCCGCCTTCAACAACAGAAAACCTTATTTAACTGAATGTGAGTAATAATGTATATAATCTTGAGCATGAGACGAGGTCCAGTATAACATTTGCCCTACCTCTCTGGCCTATTTGGTTGCTGCCAACAGACAGGATGTTCATCTTCTTGGTGGCAGGCACAGAGGCTAATCTGGTCTTTCACTTGGCCCTTCCTCTTTGGCAAAGCCTATTTCTTGTTTTCCACACTTAATTCTTACTAGTTTATAATGGCTTTCCAACTCACCCCAGTCAGCACAATTACCACCACATTTATAACAGTGTAGATCCTCTCCCTCTGATAATTGATAATGGGACAAACTCACAATCCTGGCCCTCACAGTCCTGCTGTGCAAGACACACTCATGACATTCCAGAAAATACCTGGGACCACATTAATTATCCGGATGTTGGAGACATTGGAGTTTGTGGAATGGAAACCAGGACCAGAAGCCTTCTCTTTCTTGTGCTTCTGGAATTAATAAAATATCAGTGGTAATGACTTTTCAGTTTCTCCATACCAAAACCTGACAAATTACTGGGTCTTTGAATCTCTCCCCTTTTGCCCCAACTACTGTAATGTACTATGTTCCCAAAATGGCACAGTTTAATAACACTGGGGGTTTTTTTCTGCTCCAGTATTCACCAAAAAGATGTATTCTTCCTCCTGGAGTCATAATTTTATATTTATTAAGGGCTCTTCCTTTCTCTCAGACACCAGGAGGTAGAGCCCCTGACTCCCCTAGTAAGTACCATACTCCCCCCATCGAATTACTTTAAACACCTGCATGTATGTCCTCCGCTTGGAACATTGCCTTTTGAAATGTCTCTCCTGTTCACAATAGCGACTTCTCCCTGCTCCGTATCTCCCGCCACACCCCTGCAGATGTGCTCCACTGCCAGCCACACTCCCATACGAGGCTTGTGGGACAGAACGCCTCGCTCCACCGCTTCTGGCTGCACTGGGTGCTGCCCAGGTCTCCACGCAATCTCGTGCCCACCGACGCTCAGCCCAGCAGTACTTCTGAGAACTGCCTCTGGGTCCGGCTCAGCAACAGTGCAGCCATAAGTTGAACGCCGAGCTCCCCCCACCCCACCTTCCCCCCCACCCTCTGCCTCATTCAATTAGTAACACGGCCTCATTTCTCCTGTGCCTTCATGGCCCAGAAAACACTGGAACCTCTGATTCCTGAGGCCCTTCCATCTTCCGTATTAGGAACTGGATTATGTGGGGGAGGATGATGCAAATGATCAAGAGGGTCCCAGTGTTAACTAGAGCTGTCCTCCTGCTTTTCTTCTGTTATTTTATTAATTCAAACAATTTTTACCTTATCCTTTTCCCAGGACATATTCCCTGTTCCAACAACCATCCACCCTACAAGACTGTCTGGATGCATGTTTAGGGGAGCTCCCTTTTTTTTTTTCCCCAGGACTTTAACTTTTCCCTTGACCCATAATCTGCAGGGGACGCACTTAACTCCCTTTCACTTCAGTCCTTCAGTGGCCAACCACCTCATGGAGGGATGGAACCGTGGTTAGAAGAACTTCGCACTTGCTTCATGGGATTCCACATCTCTCACACACACACTCACTCCATCCTTTTAAATGCCAGTTGCCCAGTAGTACTTTTTACATCCCCTTTCCTACTGGGGTACTGTGAACAAGTGTTACTGGCTGCTGCAGTTGATACCTGGAGCACTTCCCCTCCCCCCACCTTTGATCCAAAAGTCCCTCCGTTGGGTTTGTCACTGTCTATTGCAATAACAGGGGGGGGAAAAAAAATGAAAGAATGCTAAAATCAGCAGGGTGCGCCTTCACAGTCCTGCCTCCCCTGCTGGAGTGGCAAGGTTTTGAATCCCGGGTTTCAACACCAAATTGTGAGAAACGTGCTCCTGCTCAAAATTTACTCTGGGACAAAATTCATGAAACGAAGAGTTACAGCACTGGATACACACCTAAAATGGCTGTATGCACACTGAACCTTCTGGCTCTTAGGTATTTATACACTTCTGGAATAACAACCTGACCCCGCCCCAGATGGTCCAATCCTCACCCCTCTGTTCACATGCTTTTTTTTGGGACATAAACACAGCCCTACCATGTCTGGAAGAGTCCCCTGCCATGGTCCCCGGGTGGGGTCCTGAAGTTTACAGATGACCCATCTACCTATTGCCACACCCAGCCAGTTGAAGTAAAATTAATCATACCATTTATCACACCCCGCTTGTTCCATGAGGTGGAAACTGTTTATTCGGTGAAGTGAATGAACTCTCTTCTCTGCGAAACTTGAAACTGTATGAAACAAAGAGTAGTATGAAGGGATAGAGGAAAGGTTTCTTCAATTTCTTGGTGTGACGGTGTCCAGGTAAAAACATACATTTCCTGACTTCCCTGCCATCTGTTCTAACCTTTGTGTGTATTTCTTGTGCCTGTGGGGAATATAAGTGTTAACTTCCAATCTAGGTACTTAGCAGCTTTGCATATGGTGTCAAACTAACACCTTTTAACTTGAAACCTGTGTAGAGGAGCCTTGGTGTCAAATGTTCCATTCCATTATAAGGGAAATGCTTTTGTTTTCATTGCTGGGAATTTTTCCAGGCTTTCACCATGAACTTTTGGCAGAGTAGACAATGAGTAATTACATACTGATTTCCTCCAGCAAACTGCTGAGCTTGTAAGAAAAATTATGTGGTTTTGAGGATGTGAAGAACGTACTGTTCACTGCAGCATACCAGTTGGGTCATGAGGTTGGATTGTGGGACAAGGATCCCGAAAGAACCAAGACCAGGGACTAAATTTCCTGGATGAGCAAACTGGGCACAAATGTGAAAGTTCTTTCAGGTTAGGAAGAGCATTTTGCATTGTCTTCAAGCCATGTTTAGATTCAGCAACTGATGATAATCTCCAAAGACTTGATTTTTTGAAACTGACAAGAGGGGAAAATGGGTGAATTGTAAGTTGCTAGAGCTAACTTGGGATCAGGGTGAAATGCTTAGATAATTTAAATGGTCCAAAGTCTAATGTAGTCCCATTATTTCCAAGATAGGATGCAACACTTTTCTGGCTGGTTTGATGCATTGAGACCTACATGAAGACTTGAAGGTTTGTTTGATTTTTGTAGAAGATAGGAAATTCTTATAAAAGGAGATTTTCTTCTTTTTCACTCAGAGGAATTTCAGTATTTTCCTTTATTTCCATTAGCTGCACCACTGGAAGATAGAACCCCTATGGTTAAAATTGGTTCTATGTACTTGATAGAAATAAATAAATTGTAAATGAAATTATTACTATACCTGACTCCTCTGAGAGCTGAGACATTTGCAGCTGTGCAAAGTGATCATTCAAACTAAAAGCTGTGGGTGATTTAAGGGGAGTGATGAAGTAATTTGTGCAATAGTCAAGTACCATGTGTTTTAAGAAGGAGGGGAGCCTAGGCCAGTGAGTGGCTGCACATTTCTTTTTTATCATTAAGAACTTGAAAGTATCAGTATAAAGTCATATGTACTTTTTGTATCTTGAATGTAAGCAACACTCATTTTTTTGTTCTCCAGTAAATATTCATGTTTTGTGTGAATATGAAATATCCATAATCTACATAGAAAATTCTGAACACATAAGAGCAAAGAAAATGAGTCTGAGAATAGAGCTTGAGCCCATGAGTGCTGGTCCTGTGCCTGCTGCCATGGCCTTCAACGGTGGAAAGGATGGAGTCAACCTCTGAGGATTCCGACTGATCGTTTTCCAGGTTCAGTTCATGCATTCTTCTCCTTAATGTGTTTGGCTTCCAAAAAACACCTTGATCAAGGTGGTGCAAGGGAAATAGAACATGGAATTTTGTTCCGTAAAGAAGCAATGAATTCGGATTGCTTACCTCTCTACTTCTGAGAGCATTTGCTCTTTTTGGAGCTTGTCGCCTATTTATCTGATGAAGTCAGGTATTCATTTGAGGTTGCAGATTCACAGATTCACAGATTCATAGATATTAGGGGTTGGAAGGGACCTAGAAGATCATCCAGTCCAACCCCCCTGCCAGAGCAGGATCACCT
>JAOEGS010001643.1:24899-40132 GCA_025447755.1 Corythornis vintsioides
ATGGGACTTTTCCAAGCAGTTCCCTGAGAAGGCCAAGATTAGCCTTTCTGAAGTCCAGGGAATGCTCCTGAAGGATGCTCCTGAAGGGTGGAAGGCTTTGTTGCTGGAAGTCTTCATTGTTCTGCTAACCTGTAATCCTTCCATAGTCATGGACCTAACGGGTGCTGTCCTGTGCTGGGTCATACTGGCAGCAGGGATTAACCTCCTGACTTCACAGTTTCACAGCAGAGAACTTTCCAGTTAAGATTTTGCTGTTAAACAGAGACGTTTCTGCTCTGACCTTTCTGTTGAAAGCCACAGAGTGTTTCTTGGTAGTGGAAGCTGAGGTATCAAAGCATGATAGTCTGTCTGAAGGGAAGAAACCAGCCACCAGCTCTAGAGAATCCCTTTATTTATTTTTTTTTTATTATTATTATTATTTTTTCTTCTTGAACAATTCCTGGTTTCTCCCCAAGGTGCTGGGGTGGGTGCAGAGCTAATTCAGCAGACACATGAGACAATTTCCACATTAGAGGGCAAGGTACTTCCTTACGATTAGAAAACAATGTTTTGAGTCGGCAAATTTCCGTTTGGCAAGTTTTACAGTTTTCAAATGTTTCAAGTAGAGCAGACTGTCTGTGGATGGTTGGGCTTGATGACCTCAGAGGTTATTTCCAGCCTTAATGATTCTGTGATGATCATGATTCTAAGTTCCTGCAGCAGAGCCACAAGCTAGATAGATACATGTATTACATGGAAATGTATGTAATAGTTCTGCCAGTCAGACACCCTGACTTAGAGGCTTCTGGGAACCCCCAGCACAATTAACTTTCATCTTCACTGGATGACTCTCTCATGCTGGTCCTTGGAGTGGTTGTTTCAGGTCAGGTCCTTCCAAACTCACTTCCTGCAGCTAGCTCTGCTGAGGCAGAAGCATACGGCTGTGGGTGCTGCTGCCCAGAGCACCTTGCTCCATGTACTGTGGGCTGAGGAGGGCAATAAATAACTGCAGACAATGGAGAAAATGGTGCCTCTGATTGCAGGAGCTAAAGGAGAAAGGCTAGCATGTGAAAGTACTTCCCCATTACTGCTTGCTGAAGTAAACAAGAACACTGGTTATGGGAACTGTATAGATTTTGTGTTCTTGCCTCATTATCAGCTCCTATTTCTGATGAGAAAATCCCCAAACTGCATAGTAGGCAAAACCCCTGTTGTGTGCCCAGGGCTTGGAGCTGCTAATGAATGCTGATAGAGGAGAAGGGATCCAGTTGAGTGCTGATGTAAATGGTATTGTCAGCAGGTCAGAGACAAATATCAGAAGACAGATGATTAAAGAGAATGATTTAGTGAGATAATTTGTATGATATTTTATTCCTTTCATGGGGTAAAATAAAAGCCTCTGAAAAACATAAATGAAAGAGGAGACAGGAACTGTCTGTGTCTGAGAAGTACAAGGCTGTATGGGAAGGTGACTCTTGAATCAATTGGATAACCATCAGATGAGATGATAGTTCTTCAGCTTGGTTGTGGGCCAGATCACTTGTCCCCCTTCCCCCTTTCCTTCTCCAATCTAGTATATGAAAGAGGGAAGAATAAGATTCAGGGCATGTCTCTCTCCTTCCACCCTGCCACGGTGCAGTGATGGGAATTGTGAACTGTGTATCTCCCTTAAGTCAAGAACAAGTCAGCCTCTTATCAAGTGCAGCTTGCTGAACCCATGGAGGTCATAATGAGAGGACATGAGTGGGCAACTTTGTCCTGTGTTATGTCCCTCAACAGCTATAACAGGTTTTTTAACCCCTTTATCATTCAATGGATAGATGGTTTCAGAGATCACCTTCTGCACTGTAGATATGTTCCCCAGTGTGCAGCAGTGGCAGGTACTCAGTCAAAAGCAACCCATGGTACAAAAGGAAGGGCACAGTTGGGTAAATCAGTTTCATAATTAAAGATCTTTATGAAAGGCCACCTGGAAAGGTGTGTGTTTAAAGCCAAATGCTCTAATTTTCCTTCCTCACTAATTAATGTTATTTGTGCTGGAATGGGTGGCTGTTTAAATGAGAAATTACTTCCCTAACCTTATAGAGAGGGCAGTGTCATTGCAATAGTTCTTTTACATTTTGCAGATTTCCTGATTGTAGTCATACCTTTATTTCTATACAAAACCTGTGTGCCTTAAGTATTTCACAAAGTAGCTGAATGTTAGCATTTAGTGATCCAAGATAGACAAGTCTCCTTGAAAAGGGAAGGTGACAACTCTGTGATTGTGTCTCTTTTAACTGCAGCATAGTACAGTAACATAATAATGCAGCATAATATAATAATAAATTCAAAGTTATTTTGATTAGAATTTTTAATGATCAGAATAATTGCCTTTATCTGCCTTGTGCTTAATATCTGTGTGCTGCATCAGCATGCAGGTGAGCTAAGCACAGAGCTCCCTCGTGCTTTGGAATGACTGCAGCCATTCATGTGTGCAAGAGGCTGTTTCTGAGAGATACTGATCACCCTTGTGTCTGACTGTGGCATGTGTGGTCAAAGAGCTTAGAGCCATCTAAGGAGCCATCTATGCCATCTATGGAGCCATCTCCAAATCTCACTGGATCAGGACCTGAATACATTTCCAGTAAGCCACAGAAGAAAGCAGTCTTAGGATAGAACCAATGTGAGCCCTGGAAGGCTCGGTTACCTTCCAGATTCTATTGAATGCAATGCCTGCTTCAGTGGACAGAATGTTTAAATCAAATCAGTCTGTGAACATTTGATTTCAGATTCTGGTGCCCCTGAGAAAGGCAGAGCCTTCCCTAGAAGATGGCTTTTTCCTCTCTTCTTCACAAGCTTTCTATCTCAATGTCTCCTGATTTCAATTCCTTTTTTCCCTTATCCTACTTCAGTTTCTAGGGAAACAGCCCCAAGGGACAGGGCTTGGCATCACAGACTGTGCTCCAAGCAGTCCCAAGGCTTTCAGCTCTTTTGTGGATATCTTGTTGAGTTTCTAGTTGGTAAACCTAAGCATTCAGTATGGATCTGAACCTGTGTCAATCTTTAGCTGCATCTGGATCTGTGCCCTCCCTTTCTTGGGGTTAATACTTATCTGTATAGAGTATCAGAGTTCTGACTGAAGAGAGAAAAAACATGCAAGTGTAGTTAATAGGGTGAGTGGATAGTTACTAGGCTATGCAAACCAGGTCTAGTTTTCCAGACAGACTCAGTCATAGCAAATTGGTTAATTAGAAACTGAATGAAACTCTAGTGGTTAGAGTTGCTGGTGGTCCTCTACTTGGTATCACATCAGGGCTAAGGTTTTTTTCCCCTAAAAAAAACCCTATAATCTATACTTCCATGAAATGTAATTTCTCATGGGGTAAAATGCATTGTGAAAACAGTCATCATGAATTCCACTCCTCCAGCTGAACTTGTGAGTCTTGGTTTGGAGCTGGATGAAGGTGCTGACTTAGGTTGCTCAGTTCAGTGTTAGAACTTTTTCTCATACTGATAGCTGTGATGCTGAAACCAGAAGGATCCTGTAAGAAATCAATGGTTTTTTAGACTTCATTTGGTGTGCAACTCATGCTTGATTTCACCTTATCCAAATAAAAAAACCTTAGGTATTTTCTATTTTTTATAGGTTCTAAAAAAACACTTCTGGTAAACATTCCATATGTATTTGCTATTTGTATCAAGCTGACTTTTGGCCGCCACTAAAGGCAGAACTCTGACCTAGAGGAACTGATATGGGCAGTCTTACACTCACAGTCTGCGGATGACCACATCCCTCAGCTCTTAGGAGCAAAGTCACCTGTGGGGTGGACAGTTCTTGAGATGCTGAAAATGTAATCTCATCATGTTTATAGAGACACAGCTCTTGCAGACCTATTGCAGACTCCCATTTGTAACATGAGAAGAATTATCTAACTATATATTTCTTAGTTCCTTGTTGCATGTGCTGGAGAGGACCTACAATCAGCCTTCTTCATTACACTATGTCACTTATATTTTGGGCATCTCTAAAGAGCCTGTGTCACGGTTTAGGGTCAGGGCAACCCCCAGACCAATAACAGATTACTCTCTTTTAATCACCCTCCCTCCCCAAAGGGGAGAGTAAAGGAATAAGGGAGAGAGACTTAGTGATTAGAAAAAGGAACTAAAACAATTTAATTAAAAATGAAAATGAAGTATATACAAATATGTACAAAACCAGTACCGAACCCAACCTCCCCCCGATGGTAATTATGTCACCCTCACAGACGCTGTGGAGGAGTTGGACTCTGGCACAGGGTCTCGGGAGCGAGCACAAGAGCCAAAGCCAAAGGGAAGACCGGAAGTGGAGATGAAAAGGGCCAAAACAGGGAGAAGAAGGGACCGAAAAGAAGGGCACCAAAAGGGATGAACCTCCGGACCCCCGAGCTTATATACTGGATATGATGTGTATGGGATGGAATACCTCATTGGTCAGTTTGGGGTCACCTGTCCTGTCTGCTCCTCCGTGCAGGTGCGGTCTTTCACTTTCTGCCCCCCTCAGTGCAAAACACAAATTCTAGCAATGGCCTTGGTTTGCATTCCATCCCTGGTAGTAGCTCTAAACATGAGGTGTTATCACTGCTAGAAGCAGACACTGTCTACAAAACATGCTGCTGAGTGCATAAGTTACTGAAAAAGTAAAATCACTGAACAGAATTTTCTCAGTTTTCACCCAAACCAGGACAGGTGCTGAACCTCTCCTACCATTACACACTGTCTGTCACCTTTGGCTTCTCCAGGAATACAGTGCAAGACCATCCTGAAGTGAGTGCCACACAGCTTCCCTGCCTCCTTGCAGCATGCTTACAACTGCTCCTGTAACACTGGGGGAAACTGTCATCCTAATGTTGCTGCACAGGATCTATCAGACCTTCAATGCCACAAAGGACTTGAGTGGTTGGGCTGTTTGAAAGTTAGGGGAGAATCAGCACTGACATTCACGGTTGTGCAGCTGTGCCATGTACATCAGCATGCCTAGTAAATCTCATTGTCAGCTCTAGAAATTAGCTGTACACTGGTAGGCAGCAGATATAAATAACAATAGGTATGACATGTAAGGGGGATTCAGCTAATCTGTCTGATAAAAGAATTCAGTGGCAACTGGTCTTTATTACACATGTAATCACTGTCACTGAAAAAGCTTGTGTTTATCCACCCTTTTTTTTTTTTGTGAGAAAGCTTTCCCTTTCCTGTTGTTTGATGCTGGGATTCATAGAACGGGTGATTGCACTGTGTTGATGGAGGGTAATGCCAATAGAAAGATATTCTTCTGTGGGGGTGGTGAGAAAGTACTTCCTGTGGAGAATTAAATTAATCACTCTTTATTTAAAAAAAAAAAAAATAGATACACTGTCTGTGTGCATTACTGATGCTGAAGAGAAATAGATTTACAGATACTTTAGCGAAAAAAAGCTGTCTCTACCTTTTCCCTTTGGTAGGAATAGCTTCCTACTCATTTCAGAACGTCCTTTTGTTGACAATGTACTTCTCTTTCTAAACATGAAGAGTTTGAAAACCGAAGAAGTGACAGGTCATGTGATTCTAGTGGTGGGCTTCTTTCAGGAAGGATTTCCCATTTTCTGTAATTCAGTTGAGATTTTGCAGATTAAACCCT
Source organism: Corythornis vintsioides (assembly GCA_025447755.1). Classification (NCBI taxonomy): domain Eukaryota; kingdom Metazoa; phylum Chordata; class Aves; order Coraciiformes; family Alcedinidae; genus Corythornis; species Corythornis vintsioides. The sequence continues at coordinate 30,514 of JAOEGS010001643.1, forward strand.
TTTTGCATTTCTACCCCAATTCTGAGACAGATGTTCCTGCTGGAAGTCATCCTGAAGGTCAGGAGATGGATGCTTCACTTCCATCTGTGTCTTTGCAAATCTCGCCTTTTATTTTGCCAGGGTGCGACAGCATTAAAGTCCAGATAATTTTGAGATGCTCAAATTTTACAGACCTGCTTTGCAATGCAAAACTCATTCATAGCAAAGAAGCTGAATCAAAGGCTCACCACTGCCAACTCATTATTTAATGTTCTTTAGCTAATGCTTTTATGCTGCCAAAAATGTGCATTCCCGTCTCTTTCTTTTCTCATTAGGAGGATAAGCTGATAAATTATTTTTCTGCTTGAGTTGTTTGATTTGCACTTAAATTTACTTCTGTGAAACTAAATGTCTTTTCCCGCTTTTCAGCAGCAAATTTGGGAAAATAGTGTATTGTCTCTTTGCCTAAGCCAGGAGTAAATACATTTTAAATTCAGTTTTATCATACTTTCAATTAAAAAATATTACAGTTTATTAATATGAGAATCCAGAAACCAAAATGAATGTGTGACTTCTCATCTCTGCAAAGCTTTAAATATAGTAATACAAAAGAAGATGGCGTTTAGGTTGCTTGCCAAAGATTTGAGAGATTTGCCATTGCTGCCAGTGAAAACCATCATGGGGCCTGTCAGACTGCTGGCAAATAGTTTTGTCTTTGACCATCATTTGTAGAAAGGCTTTTCTTAACTTGAACAAATGCCAAGAGGACAAACACAGGAGTTCAGGTGCGATCCAAATGTGTTCAGTTTTGGGAGTAGAATCAGAGAATTATACTGGTTGGAAAAGTCCTTTCATATGATCAAATCCAACTGTTGCCCCAGCACTGCCAGGACACCACTAACCCATGTTCCTCAGCACCACATCTTCACAGCTTTGAAACCCCTCCAGGGATCACAGAGACTCCACCACTGCCCTGGGCCAGGTATGGACAGCCCTGCAGGGGAAGAAGTTTTTTCTAATACTCATCTAAACTTCCCCTGGTAAAGCAAGCATTTTAAAAACTGAATGCAGAGGTCCCATGAAAAGGCATTTCTAAAAATGTGTAATAATCTATTTGTCATATTTTTGGCAGTGCTTTTGGTTGTGTCTCCATAGTGATCCTGACAGTCTCAGCACTTTGAACTGGTCAGCTAGAGAAGTAATTGAGGTATTAAACTGTTGTACCCCCAGATATTCTGTGTATCTCATTGATGTGTTTTTACTGGATATACTGAGCAGAAAACAGGCTGTGGAAAGAAATGTCTTTAAATTAATTCTGGAATGTGGAACCAAGAGGGGAAATTGGGGGTTTTGGTGTTAGAAGCTTGGTTTTAGAAGATGATTTTTCAGTAAATGAGCCAGTTGTCTACATGCTATAACTAACGATGGGGGACAAAAAACACTACTTTGTGCTGAATTTCACTTGGATGGAGAAATGCCTACAGGTCTCAGTTGACTTCACGTATTGTAGTGACAATCTAAAGCATGTCTGGGAATATCAGATTGAGCTAAATCTCTGTCCTAATGAAGGCAAGAGTAGGGTTGTGGGGTTGTTTTTGTTGTTGTTGTTGGTTTGTTTTTTTTTTTGTTGGTTGGTTGGTTTGTTTTGGATTTACCCATTTTATGGCTTTTAAACAATTTATTTCCACAATATATTTGACCTCATATGTAGAATTTGTAATTCGTGTTTCTAGGAGTCCTTGGCCTCTGATGTGGATACTCTGTTGGCATTTGTTGTGGTATGAAGGGAATAAAAAGCAGTTACAGATATTCATATAGTTAAGGTTGCCCATGATATACAGAGAAAATTACATAAGAGTTAAAGGCCATATAGGCACCACCTGGTTTTTGTGTCTTTCTCGGGCCTCAAAACTATAGTGTCATGATGGTGATTCAGGTGGCCTTTTCCCAAGCTTGCTGAATTCTATCTCTTTAGGGGCATTACAAAAGCAATTGCAGCACCCAGGAGAGGAACTTGTGTTGAATAGCCTGAGTACAACCCTAAATCATTATAAAAGCCTCCTGGCAGCTCAGTGAGGATTTTGGGGTCTTGATCTGTTGTTTTTGTCAGTTTAACTGCCATAATTTTTCTCTGCATCTCCATGACAACCTTTCCATTGCAGTGGTCATATCACTTCCTAGCAAGCTGGTGAATGAATCAAAAGATCTTTGTACAGTGGATATTATGCAATCTGTGCACCAGACAGTAAGTGCCTATTTAACCACTCTTCAGAAGACTGAAGTATAAAAGTAATTTTTAGAGGAATTCCAGTAAAATAATTCTCAAGCTAGAGCTTTTGTATTTGCTGGTTCAAGATTCTGATTCTCTACTTCTTCTGGGAAGAAGAGCAATGATAGTCAAGAAGCCAAGATAAAGATGCAGAAATGTGCCTGTGGCTGGTGTCCCTTCTGATGACCTACATAGTGCCTGGAACTGTTTTCTTACCACTATTGCAGCTTGTAACATCTGAAAAAAAATTAAAATCACTGAACAGAATTTGTTTTGTTCTCACTCAAACCAGGACAGTGTTCCACTGCAGTTACTGGAGAAGCATTTAAGCTGTTTTTCAGCTCCTGCTTGGTACCTACTAATAGGTAGATACTACAAAGAGAATGTCAGGGACTACCCATCCTGTTGGCACCAGCTGGCTTCCGATCACAAAGTGGGAACCCCTGTTCATATTGTTAGTGTATTGTCACAAGTGGATGTCTTTTTACTGTGTGTAGGTGTTTCATCTCGTGAAGTGATACAGTAGAGCTTTGTCCTGTTTGTAAGTGTCCTGGTTTGAGTGAATACCGAACAGGGTCTGTTCAGTGATTTTACTTTTCAGCTCAGGTTTTCTAACTGTCTGCGCTTTCTGAAGTTAGCAGCATGCTTTGCAGACAGTGTTTGCTTCTAGCAGTGATAAAACCTCATGTTTAGAGTTACTACCAGGGATGGAATGCAGATCAAGGCCACTTGTGTATCGCACTGAGAGGTGCAGAAAAGTGAAAGACTGCACCTGTGGGGAGGAGTGGACAGGACAGGTGACCCCAAACTGACCAATGAGGTATTCCAGCCTATATATGTCATATCCAGTATATAAAGCTCGGGAGTCCAGAGGGTCGCTCTCTCTCGCTTCCTGTTGCTCTCTCTTGCTCTGGTTCTCTTGCTTGCTCTTTCTCTCTCTCGCTTCAATCCTGATTCTGAAACCTGGTGTCAGAGTCCAGTTCCTCCACAACATCAGTGACGGTGATGCAATTACCATCAGGGGAGGTTAGGTTGAGTACTGGTTTTGTACATATGTGTATATATTTCATTATTATTTTCATTCTCATTAAATTGTTCTAGTTTCCTTTTCAAATCACTGAGTCTCTCTCCCTTATTCCTTTTTTTTCTCCCCTTTGGGGAGGGAGGGAAGGGAGTTAAAAGAGAGCGTCTGTTATCGCTCTGGGCTGCCCTGACCCTAAACCGTGACAGTTTTGATTTCTGCTGCCTACTTCCGCTAACACCTGTTCTTTTAACCACCATATATTACCCTGAATACCTTGCTCTAAACTCTTGACACCCAGTTAACTGAGACTTTACATTAGATAACTGCCTTAATCTTTGGACCTTCAGTGGCCCATGGTTGCAGTTGTTGTCTGGAGATGCCTCTCTTCCACAGGCAAAGTTACAATAGACAGCATAACTAAGGGTTGTTTGTGTGATGATTTAAACATGAGATCAAAGACTCTAATGATGTTGTCAAAGTGATAGTGTTAATTTCATTTAATAGTCACTCCTTTTCTGTAACACTAACCCAGGAGATGGTAGCCTGTGGGAAACAAAGGAACTTCCTGACAAATCCTGCTTCCCTCTGGTATTGCACTGTGATGTGAAAACTGGGTTTGACTATTCACCACAGAGTGCAGTACCCCCACTGAGTTTGCCTCTGGGGGAACAAGCAGAATAACTTCACATGAGCTCTAGGATCTGTGTATTATCTGTGTATTATCCCTTTCTGCTCCCCAACTCTTTGTGTGGGCTTGGCCCTTCAAGTCTCTAAATCTTCAAAGATGCTTTGTTGTCTTAATGGGGAAAGGACTGAATTCTGCTAAAGCATCTCTGTCATTCAAAGTTCAGTTTTAGAAGGAGCATGGTAAGTATGAAGAAGGGAAAGAAGAGTTAAAAGATATTTCTTGCACCAACATTGCTTAAGCACTGGCCTTTCAGGAAGCTTCTTATTTCTGTCCAGCTCTATTCAACTTCATCCATCGCAGAGCAATTCAGGCTGGGATTCCATGCACAGCACTAAGTCCAGAAGCACTTAGAGAGTTCACCTGAGGTGTAAGGATATCCAGACTATCTACCTCTGTGGTGAGGTACCTCCAGAGATAAAGCAGGCCCATGACATCTTGCTGCTTGGGCTATAACATGGACATTTTCTGTTATTGAGACTGAGAGGAGGGTCTGTAACACACATATCCACCCCATTGTGGCAAGTGGGTGTAAACGGTATTGTTTGTCATATGGTTTTTCAAGCCCTATCTCTATAGGGAGCCCAGTCAGTGAAATGCATTTTACTTCTGTTGGGTATTACTCATTTTCATTGTTATTATAATCAAGGGTGATAATTCACATGGCAGTAGAGCTTTGTGTCTGAGTCACAGGCATTGTGCTAGGTTCTGCATAAACATGACCAGAAGTTTATTAATTGCTGTGAGACTGTAAGAGTAGAACAAAAGGCAGCACGATGAGTGTGGGCTGGAAAGGGATGTTTCCCCTTAGGAAGTGGTATGTTTGATGTACATTTTGTTGTTCTACCTTTTCCTTTCAACAAGGGTAATGGAGTTTTCTGGTGTAATTCTGATGGTTTTTTTGGCCTTTCAATTCTGAAAATGGCAAATCCCAGCAATTCTTCAGAGTAATCCTAAAACTTGTGTGTCACCAGCAAAGCAGTATTTGTTGCTGGGTATTGATATCGGCAGACCAGAATCTGTTGTTTATTGTCTGTTAGTCTTACAGATAACTCAGAGTTGTGGTTTATACTGTATTGACCAAAAATCCTTGTGTATCCTTTATGTGCAAAGGATCTCAATAAAATGCATTTATATGCTCTGAACTTCTCTCATCTCTTTCTCATTCACAGGCACACATGATTGCAGCAAGATAGACCCTGATATTTCTAAAGGATTTATGGCTGTAAATGAAGTATTTTTACCTGTGGTTTGAAAGGGGCTAATAAACATATATAAACAATATTCTGTGATTCTGTGAAAAAGAGTCACTTTTTAAAGGAGGTGGTTGCTACTTGCATGAGGAGTTAGGAGCTATCGCAGTACAAGGTCAGCCCAGAAGTCCAGTCTTCCTTGACCAATCTGAGTCAAGGAGGGCTAGTGTAGACAGGAGTACAGATGCCCTGCTGTCCTGGAAGGACATCTTGGGCTGATGTTATGGCTAAAAGAAGATGGAAACCTGAAGCATGAAAGGCACAGTAAGAACAAGCCCTTAGAGCTGCAAAAGAAACCAAGACAGCTGAGCATACAACTGAAAAAGCCTCTTTTTCTTCTGAAAAAGCTCTTACAAAAGCATCACCTGAGCAGCAGATTGTGATTTCCGTGTTGGTGGAGGGCGTTAATTTGACAGACCGTTGGCTTTGTTGAGTATGCTGCTGACTTTCAGAAGGAAATAATGTTCAACAGCAGATTCCTGGGGAGAGGTGTAAGAACAAGATGGGAAAACAGGGACGTCTCCTTGATGTGCTGTCTGTTTCTGACCTGTGGGTGGTATTTTTCTATTTAAAAATGCTGGCCTAATCTTCCCTACATGGATTTATCCAGCCACTTCTGGTACCTTTCTGAAACATTTCTGATTTGCAATTTTCTGTGGCAAATGCTCCTTCAGCTTAAGTATATCTAGGGTGGAAAAAATACTTTGTTGCCTGACAAGTTCTTTTGAAGCTCCCTGCCTCTTGTGCTAGGGCAGACAGCAGTCAGAAATGCCAGTTCTCTGTTCTGCTTGCTACTTCCTTGTGTTATCTCTCCTCCAGCCTTTTCAGGTACTTATTATAGAGGGCCTTGCCTCTGGAGAGCATTGAGCATCCTGATTTTCCACTAGCTTCAGTAGTACCTTAAAGAATCCAGCACCTCAGAGAAGGTATTGACATTTCATCAGATCAAGCTCCTATCAGGAAGACATTTAGAAATTGTTATTTATTTATTTTTATTTTCTGCTAGTCTGTATAAGTAGTTTACTCAGTTATTGATTCTGTATCAAATTTGAGTTGTTTCTTATTCAGTATGCATCTCGCCAGGTTTTGAGCTGAAACTTGACTATGTTTAGATCAAGGAGTATTTGTTTGTCTTACAGGCTTTTGTTTCTACTAGGTTAATTTTTTGCATAACTTGAATTTCCAAGTAGATGTTATCTTTGTGCACCTCTGAGATAGTTGTTCTTTTTCTGCCTGCACTCTGCTGCATCTCACACTTGTGATGTGCACTGTAACTTTCCTACCACTGGAAATTAAGTCAGAATTCAAGTTCTAAGCACAGGTTTAAATCATGTTCAGAGCTAATTTAAACGGTTTATGAATTAAATTAACTGAAACCCAAAGCTGAATCTGATCAGCTTTCAGCTCTGGTATGCATAGGAACTTCAACTTGTACTAGATTTGTAAAAACACTTATGGTAGTGTGCCAGATGCAGTCATAAAATCGCTTCATTCTCCTTTTTCAGGCAGACAGAAATAACAGGGAAGGTCAAGTGAGTGGCATGTGATTTTCCTCAGGCCAGCAGAACTTCGGTTGTGATTGCCAGTTATCATTGTGCTGGTTCCCACACTGCCATGTGCTAAGCATCATCTGTGTACTAGAGACAGTGTAAAGGCAGTGTGTTTCAAGCTGCCATTGTGGAGCAAAAGCCATTAATGCTTCTTTAGGCACTGAGCCAAAACATGTCACAGTGCCGCTCTGAGGTGATCCTTTGGTATGGGAAAGTCACTTTCTAGGAAAGCATTGGGAAGCATAAATGGTTAAATGAAGGAGAGACTGAGGGCACCCGTACAGACTGCCTTTTAGATCACCTTGGCATGATACTTTGGTGATAAGTGGTATCATGACCCTTCCCAATCATGAGGAAATTAATTCATAAGTCCTATCTGTGATGCACAGCCAGAAGCTTCATACGTTTATAGAAAAGAGAGGCAGAAGCCTTCTCACCAACACAGTTCTGATCAGAATTGCTGACCTAAAATATACTGCCTGCTCTTAACGTCTCTGCTTGCTTTTGAGCTGGACAGAATGAAGCTAGAAGAGATCAGCAGATGGGTCAGTGAGTACAGTCTGATGTTGCTTTTCCCCACAGACTTACATTTCTTCAAGCAAAATAATTTTTCTTGGGCTGTAACCTCCCCTTGCTCTACTCTTGATGAGAGTAAAGCTCCTGCCAGGTTTTCATCCACTGAAAAATGGGATAATAGTGCTTTCTTCCATATATCTGCATGTTGTATCTCTTTTTGGCTGTTGACTATAGAGTTCCTATGGGTCACAGTAGCAATACTTGTCAATAAAAACAATGCTGCTTACCATTTGAACAAATATTTGCATTTAGTTATTGTCTAATAAAGTTTGATCTGTTCAGTATTAACATTGACTTCTCACTAGCTTAAAACTTGTTCTAGAACCTATGTAAGTGGGAAGACAATGGCTTCTGTCTGCAGGATTAGAGATAATGTCTTCTTTATGGATCTTATTGCTTGTGGTTTTAATGTTAATAGAAAGCACTGCTTAGGCAAAGAATGTCTGACCAATCTGGTGTTTAAATCTTTACTCTTCAAAATCACTGAACTTAATCTGTTTTGAAAACTGTAAAAGTTTACCATCTTCCAAATCAAAGATATAGAACTTCTCATCTTGCTATCAAAAGTTCAGAGGGGATTTCAAATGCTTCATAGTGTTTAAACCATTTTATAGTATTTATTTTCATTTTCATTAGAAGCTGTTCTGATGCTAAGGAGGTGAAGAAAATCCCGTATTTATGCAGTGTAAGCGCCCTGGATACAGTGCCTTCTAAACAAGTTTAATTAGAAAGATATAAATGAGATGTTACAAGAGTATTTTCCAGCAATTAGCAGCTGTTGCACTTTCCTACTTTTCCAAACTAAAGGTTGTTTTTGGAGAAATTAGGTAACATTTTTGTTTTATTTCAGAAAAGTCACACTTGCCAAGCAGTTTTTGGAATCCAAATGAAGTCAAAACTACCAAGACTCTCACCCTCTCGTGTCTGTAGTCAAAGTAATCCTCTTGCACCTGCAGAAACAGATCTTTTTATTTTTTTTTTTCAGCACATATTGTCATTAATGTTCAAGTAAAAAAACAGGGGTGGTAGGAGAAGGCAAAAGCATGAATAAGAGGAAGAGTCAAAGAGTTGGAAAAATATTTTGTTGTTGCTCACCAAAGAGTGCCTTTCAAGCTGGATAGCAAAGCATACTGATTTTTAATTTAGATTTAACTTACTATTATATTCATACTGAGCTAGAGCTTGAGTCTGTATTGACTACTTTTTCTTACTCCTTGCTTGATGGATTGCCTCATGTGACCTAGCAGGAGATAAAACTTCTGGGTGCTCTTTATCCTCAGGCATGATGTAACTTGCTGTGTGGATGTGTTCAGGGCACAGCCTGTCCCAGTGCTCTAGGCTTCAGAGAACTTTTGGTGGTGCATCTTTCAACTTCAATATGGAAATCAAACTGATAAATAGAATAAGGCTTCAAACTGTGTGTGAGTTAATGAATTAAGAGTTAGCTCTGCCATGCAATCTCCCTGCTGGATGCTCAGCCTCTGGTGAACACAGGCGTATTGATGTAACCAGCACTGGAAGTTGTGTACAGTCGATTCAGTTTCATTTTTGCTGTATTTTAAGACTATAAAAATGACTAGTTAACTAAATCTCCTCCAATGGATAATAGGTTTTTACCTATTATATGTAATTTAATGGTGTATCTCAGCTATAGGTGCAGCAAAGAACAGTTCTGACTTCAGGAAATCAAATGGAATGTATTTTAAAAAGCAGAAAAAGAATGAATGAATGAATGAATGAATGAATGAGCTGAAAGGCTCTCTTACATGAAGTGACTGCTGATGGACACTGTGATACAGTCGGAAGGTGTAAATGATGTAGGAACATACCTTCATGTTCCTCATGAACTTCTGGGCATTTCAAAGCAGAAGCCTGTAGAGAGATAAACAAAGCTCTAAGGAGCTTCATGTTCACATGGTTACCATCTTTTGTTTGTTGTTCTTCTATGATAAAAAAAGGAAGGTGGCATATTTCTATGATGCAAATATAGCTATGGCCAAGAGAGCTTTCACAAGTGGATCATCAATGTCTATCAATATGTGAGTGTAGGGAGGATGGAGCCAGACTTTTCTCAGTGTCACCCAGTGACAGGACAAGAGGCAATGGGTGCAAGTTGGAGCACAAGTAGTTTAGGGTAAACACAAGGAAAAACTTTTTCTCAGTGAGGGTGAGAGAGCTCTGGAACGGGCTGCCCAGGGGGGTTGTAGAGTCTCCTTCTCTGGAGACACTCAAGACCTGCCTGGATCTGTTCCTGGGTGACTTGGTCTAGGTGATCCTGCTCTG
>JAOEGS010001643.1:45373-57858 GCA_025447755.1 Corythornis vintsioides
ATCTGTTCCTGGGTGACTTGGTCTAGGTGATCCTGCTCGGGCAGGGGGGTTGGACTAGATGATCTTCTAGGTTCCTTTCTAACCCCTAATATCTATGAATCTATGAATCTATGAAAAATTCCTGGTGTATGAGATGACTGTAACAATATTTAAACTAGATATTTACAATGTCATAAATGCATGATGACAACTTGGAGAGACAAAACCCAGGGAGAAATACATATTCTGTAAATGCCATGTGTGGAAAATGAGAATGATGGTATTCTGAGAGTCATTGATGGGTTAGAGCATAAGAAAACCACCTCCATCATTTAGGGCTTTGAGACATTTGGATGTAGAGTGGAACATATTTCATGTTGCTGGATTTTTCAATCTTCCATTAATATTTTTGCAACTCTCCATCATTTTGATGAACTATGAACACATGTGTGGGTGATAACATTTTTTGCCCCATTTTCTAGCTTGTTATTGTTTTTATAGGTGCAGTATGTCTTATAGAAATGCTTAGACATCTTGATTGATGGAAAAGAACAGTGCATACCTAGATAAGTTAACCACCTCATTGTCATGCTTTGAAATAGCTTCTTGGGATTTTTTTCTGGTCCTTAACTTTATTGGTTTAGATGACAAACGTGGCAAAGTTTTGTTTTGTTTTGTTTTCCATTTCTAATACATTTTCAGTGAAACCAATTTTGATTTCAAAAATTTCCAAATGTAAAGTAAGAATAAGTCAAAAGCTTTTCAACAAATATTTTTTCTTTAATCCTGGGAATTGTTACAGAATTGTAACTGGTTTGTGCTTGGTACCATAAAAATTTTCCTTTTGAAGACATAGATAGATCAAACGGATGGGATTGATCATATCATCAAGACGTGATATGATGGCTTTTCTCCTTTGGTGCGCAGAAAAAAACTTCTTTCAAACAATGGCTGAGGAACCATATGAAGTAAGGAAATGGACAAATCCCTGTATTTTGTATTCCTGCTTTGCAGCAGAGCTTCTGTCTGGAGCCTTTCTTGCACAATCTCAGTTTGCTCCCTGGTGCTGATTTATTAAAAGGTATATGCGATGTCTCAAAGATGAGACCTTAATTAATTCTCCTTAACATTTTATTTATTTATTTACTTATTTATTGACATTTTCCAGGGTAGACCCAAATAAGCTGTGATAAATAAGGTTCCAAAGTATATGAATGGCCAGTTGGGGAGTCACAGCAGTTTACCAGAAACAAGGTGCGCTTCATTCTGGTCAGAGTTGCAGAGCACTGGAACAGACTCCCCAGAGAAGTTGTGGAGTCTCCTTCTCTGGAGACTTTAAAGACCTGTCTGGATGCATTTCTGAGTGATCTGCTCTAGTTTTGTCCTGCTATGGCCAGGGGATTGGACTCGATTTTCAGAGTCCCCTTCCAATCCCTATCATTCTGTGACTGTGTGATCAACTGCTTGTATGAACCCTGAGTGATACACTTGAGGGTCTGATACACTTGAGGGTCTGATGGCTGAACATAGCTGTGGTTAAGCTCATCAATGACCTTTAAAAGCTGGGGTGTCTTTTCCAATGTATATCACCAAACAAGCATTTGTGGAAAGAAAAAAAAATAAATCTGTGGCTGCTTTCAAAAGTCTCAAAACAGCGACTGTTGAAACAGTGTTGTTGAAATGCACTTTAATGAACGTGAATAATACAAACCCATTTCTGCAGACAGGCTTTTCAACATAACAGTCTCTTCAGTCTACTGCATTTCATTTTGTTGGCTTATCACTGACATTTTAACCAATCCTTCCCAGGGTCCATCTGGTGGTCCATCTGTCTTCAGCATATACAGTTCACTGTGACAAATGACGTATAGACTATTAAAGAATAGCAATTAGTTGCAACATTCAGCATAAAGGTTAGAGAAATTGTGTACTTCTGTTAAAAGTGTCAAGAAGAATGAGGTGAGTCAGACAGTAAAAGTATACATTATCACAAGGCAAAACATATTCAGATCAACTGATTTATTGTGATTTTGGTTTGTTTGTTTTGTTTTGTTTTGTTTTCCCCTACCCCTCAGGTCTTGTGAATAGCAGCTGTTGCCTGTACAGTGCTTTGGTTATGCAGAATCTTTTTAGTACAGTGGTGTTCATTATAAAGGTCAGATTTACATGCAAAGCAAAAGGCTCAAATTATTCCTCAACCAAATATTTGTCATTCACCCTAAGTTACTTGAGGATAATCACCTTGAAGCAGGGAAATAATAGAACTTTTCTCATTTAAAATGGCATGGAAATTTACCTGTACTGCTGTGGTGTAAGATTAACACATGCTCCACATCTTGTAGTTCTGAGTAATCTCTCCTCTGATGTAGAGTGGTTGTGTATGGGCTGTGTTAAACTGCCCAAGACCAAAAGAGCAGAGAGTTAAGGACAGAACTTTGTCCTTTGACTCCTGACTCTCTCTTGAGTATATATGTATGCACAGGAAGAAGAGAATGGGGAGGAAGGCCACTGCACTCCAGTATCAGAGAAGGGCCAGAGAGCTTGCCAGGGTAGGCTGTCAGTAAAAGGTGCTACAAGAAGAACGGTGGCATAACCTTGAAAAAGAATTGAAAAGCAAATCAGAGAAAGCATCACAAGGCACGACCTTCTCACATGACACTGTCTCTTCATCATCATGGTTTAGTAGCTCAGCAATTCTCCTTCAGTTATTTCATGCCAAAAAGTGGCACCCATCCAAATTCCTTGCATGTTATCAATCCATTCTGGGAGGTGCAGCTTTCCCACCTGTTGACTCCCTTGAAAAGAATATTGAATGCTTAATGAGGACATCTGACCTGGTAAAATGTGACTGGACTTCCTAAGTGCAGCCCCACTGTAACAGATCTTGGGAAGCAGATGGAGAAGACAAATCACATCCATGCCCTTGCAGAGTGTTGTGGGGTGTGATTTTGTTTTTGTTGTTTTTCTAATTGTTCAGAACCCCACGAAGAATTGGAAAAGAGATGTGGTCTTGGTAGATGACACTATCTTTTCTTTTCTGACTGTCATTCTGGCTCCTTTCTTTCAGGAGACACACAGGCTCAGCTACTGCACCCTTCTCTCTTCTCCTCTCCTGTAGGCCACTTCATCACTAGTACATTTGTTAAGCTTTGTCTTCTCGTTGCACGCCCTGATGACATGAGAGAATGCATGGAGTTTAAGTTCTTGAAGATGTTATTTACTGATGGGAGAAAAGTGTGGTTACTAACCGGAGTCCTGGGCAGTAAAGAATGTTAACCTTATCTTTCGGAGATTGAATTATTATTATTGTTGTTGTTAAGAAGAAACATTTGAAAACTCTGCTCTGATTTATCCTATGGGCAGTAACAGACAGTTTTTCTGCTCTGCTAAGTCCGTGAAGTGAAAATAGTTGCAAAAACTAGCTCATGTTTTTTAGGGGTCATTGGGACTGTACGTTACCAGTGGATCATAACAGGCTTTGACTCTTTCAGGGCTTGACAAACCACTCTGGAATATGTAGCTGTTGTTTAACCCAGATTGTTGTGGGGGAATTCCCATGCCCTAGGGGAATCACAGACATGACTTTAAAGAGATATGGAGAACATACAAGGTCACAGTGGTGTGTAGAGACATAAAGGGAGTAGTAACCTGAGAAGACCAGGTCATACATATGAGGGACAGAACTAAGGAAGAATGTGGAGGAGGATTACAAGCCAATCACTATATTCCCCTCAAAATCTTGAATTGTGATGTATCACACTAACATGCTTGGTTCACCTGAAGCTGGGATATTTCAAGTGCCTGTTGGCACTGTGTAAGACATTCAGTGTTAAGGATTATATGCTTCAGCCTGTGTTGTCAAAAAGCCTTGAAAATAAAGTAACAGGCTCCTCATCTGCTGATTGCTGGAGTCAGTTTTGTTATAGAAAGACTTTACATCACGTCTGTGTGCCTTGAATAAAAGAGTACATTTGTAAAATGGGTAAGTGCTCTGGGATCCTTTAGGATGAAACACATGCTTGAAAGGCAAGGCAAAGCAATAACGTGGTCTACAAGACTGTAGCAAAAATCATAATAACAATTTTACATACTAACAATTTTCAGTAGTAATACAGTTGCTACCATTGTTTTTAAATGCTAAACTGAAATATTTAAAGGGTGGGTGTAGCTTTTAGGATTTACCAAGGCCATTCATTTCTATCCAAAACATGTAAATCTGATTGCTTTACATTTATGCAGATTTACATTTACAGTTCAAAAAAAACCAACCAACTATTAAAAGCCTTCTTTGTTTTTACATACTTGTGAATTACGTGACCATGTAAGTACTGGTGAAATACTTTACTCATTTGTTCAGTTTCTGTAGTCAATAGTTGACATAAAATTTTTTTTTCCCTTTATTGATTTTTTTAACCACCTAATTCTGAGTACCTAAATGTTGCACTTAATTTGTTTTTCTGCTTGAGTGATAAATCACAATTTGTCTTGAGGCAACAGTTTCACTGTACCATCAGTAGGTATCCCTCTCGCAGCAGCAAATGTAATCTATATTTTTTTAAGCAAATCTGCAGAAACCTTAAGAAAAATTACCAGTCTTACAAGAAAAGTTTTAGAATAAAAGTGGAGAGTATCGAAGTTGCTGTAACAGCTTCTAAGTCTATTTGATAAAAACATGATCACGCCTTCCATTTTCTGAAGGAGATTGTTCTTTTACATTATAATCTTGATGCTGAACTGCTCTATTGTTCAGCAACCTCAAGGAACCAGTGTCACTGTTGGCTGGGTGTCAGTTCTATCAAATACCAAACAAAATTCACATCAAGTACAGAAAGGCTGGAGAGGGGCTGTTTACAAGGGCCTGTAGTGAAAGGACAAGGTGTGATGGGTTTAAATTAGAGAAGAGTAGATTTAGACTAGATATCAGGAAGAAGTACTTTACCCTGAGGGTGGTGGACCAGTGCAATAGGCTCCCCAGGGAGGTGGTTGGGGCACCATCTCTGGAGGTATTCAAGGTGAGGTTGGACAAGTCTCTGAGCAGCCTGGTCTAGTTAAGGGTGTCCCTGCTCACTGCAGGGGGGCTGGACTAGATTACTTTTGGAGGTCCCATCCAGCCCTAAACATTCTATGATTCTAAGTCTGCCTGGGTGGGTGAGGAGTTCAGACTCTGTGTGGCTAGGGAGGCTGCATTGCTTGGACTGTGGGCAGGGCTGGAGCAGAGCAATTTCAGCTGCTGGTCCCCAGCCCATGGCTTTTGGTGCTGCTGGACTCTGAAGGGAGATGTTCCTAAGTCTCACCAGGATCCCCACTGCAGGCCAGTAAGGTACACAGGCTGGGTAAGGGAACCTTACAGTTCTCCTTGCAATTCCCACTCACTCCTGTTCTGTCCTGTCACTGCTGGTTCCTGTAACTTACAAAGATGTTGATTTACTTTAATGGTTTAAAATTTGTTTGGTACCAGCTGGGTTAAACCCACTATCTCCACTAAGTGTGCTCAATATCTCCCTATATTGGACTTGGCTTTGTGGTTTGTATTTTCTGCTGAACTCAAATGTTTGCTGCAGGTTTAATACTCCATTTTCACAGAGCTTGATGCCACAGAACCTCGTCTTTCAGACAACTTTTGTATGCTGTGATCAGGTAGAAATATTGACTACTCCTGTTGCAGCAAAGGACTTGGGTAATGCACAGTAATGGAACAGCAAATATAATTGATAACCCTGTTTAAACAAGAACAGATCTCCCAAGTGAAGGACTCTGTCTATAGCAGAGGTGTTTGCACCAATCTAGATACAAGTATTACTTTATAAAACAATCCCAAAGACAGTCCATTTATTTTATTCCTAAATACTTTCAGCCATTTGAAAGCTTTATCCTTGCTGTCAGTTGATCTTGTCACTTAGCCCATTTCAGGAGTGCTTGAGACAGTTTGTTCCTGGATCAGTTTTGACAGTGCATCCAAGCAATTATTTAAAGTGACAGTACTAAATAAGGAGTGTGGGGTTTGGTCATTCTTCCAGGCTTAGCTCTATCCGCATCTCCTTTCTAATTATGTCAAAAAGCCTTTTAGGTGTCTGGCTTGTTCATATTGCAAGTTGTAAATAGCTCAGTGGAGCCCAACATGCTCAGAAATCCCTCAAACTAGAAGAAGGAAAGCCATTGTCTTGATACTTTTTCCTTGCTTGCTTTCTGTCTTTGATGTTTCTGCACAGCTGTTTTGCTCTATCCCTGGTTGTTCCCCAGTTAATACACAGAAATTTTAAATCTTATTAGACTTACTTCTATCCTTAGCCTCACTTGCATAGCTTAGTCATCTGTTGGGTAGAGTTGATAACGAGATGTTTTGAAAACTGCAACTTCTTTCCTGGCAAAGAGATGGTTTGTTAAACCGGAGCACCCTTGATAACAGGGAGTCAAGGTGTTAAGATAAACACCTGAAAAATAATTTAAGCTGACAAGCTCACCCCATGACAATACATGGACAAAGGAAGGCCAGGGTTAAACTAGCAGTGCGAGAAAGACTGTGTTTGACCACTAAGAAGGAAAAAGACCCCAACATTTATTTTATTACACATCCTTGGACTATGTAAGTGAATTCTGGGAAGAGTGTAAGACTGTCCTTTCCAGGAAATTTGATAAATATGTATGTTTTTCATTTATATTAGATGGTGTGTTTTGCAAAATCATTGGAGCACTTATGGAGGAGAATCCCCAGTGCTGCCTCAGCACTGCAGTAAAGAATGGCTTAATAACAACTCTGCTGTTATTGGGAACTTAGAATTCTCACCCGGCCGCACTTGGCCTCCCACCTCCGTGAGGGGAGTTAGAAAGCCAGGGGGCTTAGAAGCTCCATTTTTGTATCAGTCCTTTTCTTAGGAAAGACAGGTACAGGATCTAACCTGGCATTCCCAAGACTCTGTGTTTGTCAGCAGGGAGCTACTACCGATGTGAAAGGAAAATCCTCTGTTTCTTGGTCAGTTTGCTTCCAGCTCAATAGTAAGGCTCCATTGCTGTGAGGACCAGGGTTTTTGTTCTGTGTTTGTACACTGGTAACAGTGGGGTCCCCATCAAGGATTGGAGCTCTTAGATGTTATTGTAACAAAATCATGTGAGAAATAATAGCTGTGTTGGTACGTAACCAAAGAGGAACTCAGTGAGGAGCCTTTCCTCAGCTCAGATCCTTTTAAAGGTGTGGATAAGCTGGCTGTGCAAATTACCTTGTCCATCTTCTAGTACAGAGGGGACTAAATTAATTTATCTAGGGTTTACCTGCTGATGTTAATCACTGTGGCCTCCATGAGTGCTAAGCAAGTTTGCTCTGCGTGGGCTAGAGTTGCACTGGGAAGTGAATTCAGAATGAAGTTGTGTTTGAAGGGCTTTATTTATCTGTCCTGGTGATGTCAGGAGTGTTGGTGTAGTGAGAATGGCCTCCTAGGTGAATTAGTTCTTTTATATAGAAAAGCTTGAGTAGCTTAAAGAGGAAGTGAAAAAGTGTCACAGCATGTTTGAGGGAAAAGCACAAATGCCAGAATGTTCTGTTGAAAGACTAATATAACAGCACTGGGATCTGACTCAAGGGAGGGAGAATAGATCTTGCAGAGCTTGTAGGTGCCCTGGGATTTTCCACCCTGGCAGAAGGGTGTTGGGGGCAGCACACGTTGTGCTTACAGGTTTCTCAAACTACTAGTTACAGAATCACAAAATGATTGAATGATATCATATGAATGATAGTTGGTTATTGCCGGTTGTCTTGCTGAGCAGATAACTGGATGATGGCTTCTTCATGACTTTACATGCTTGTTTATGTGGCAAAAGATCTGAGTGTGGAGATTTTCAAGTACAAAGAGAAAACCAAAGCAAATCTTTCTGCCCTGGAGGGAAACTTACTCATTTTCCTGGAAAAAGAAGTTCTTATCAAAGGGGAACAGAAGTTGAAGTGTCAAAAAAAGATTGCCCAGCTTCCCTTTGCAGCTCAGCACTTTGACTAGGAAGAAGCTCAGAGTTCTGAAGCTTTTGATGAGAATTATTCAGCTACAGCATCTAAGGCTTTGAGAAGCTTGTGAGAAGCTGAACTGGTTAAGAAATCTAGGTTTTAACAGTCAAAAAATTACTCTGCTCCTCAGTACTTTTCTGTTCAGACAAACTTTTTTTTTTTTTTTTTGGATTTTACAGCACTTTTCTGTAATGAATCAACTGTTTCCAAGGCCCAGTGATTTAAGTTGTCACAGTAGAGACAGTCAAGTGACATGAAGTTAGTTAAGCAGCAAATATCAATAGCCTCTTTATTAAGCTAACACACTGATTCTTATACTATTATCTACATAACCCGTAACAATCTCATTGGCTCTTCTATTGTGCCTTCTTATAACCATTGGTGTGTTCTGTTGTTACTTCCTCTGCTTGCATATCTTGCAGTTTCCTTCTTCAGCAACTCCCTTAATTCTTGTTTATCTCTCTTGGCTGGGAACTTCTTTATCTTAAAGGCACAGCTGCAAATGGTTGAGGTCAAATCCCTCTGAGGGTCCTCCAGGCTATCTGGATTATCCCCACATTAAGAGACCATAATACCCCTTACAGTGTAATCTGTGGGGCTCTAATTCATCATATTACCATTGCTGTTGACAAGTTGATACACACAGGAGGGACCTGCGACCATCATCTGGTCCAACTCCTAAAGCAGATCAGGCTACTTCCACCCAAACAAATAGACCCAGCAACTTAATGAGGCAGCTTTCTACAGAAGATACACATTCAACATTTTTAACACCCAGTGAGGCTCAAATTTAATGGCACATTTTACCAAACTTTCATTTATATCCACATAGTGAAATTCTGCAATGTGTACATTTAATTTTTCTTCAGTACTGACCACAGAATTCCTACATGTATAAATCCATGAGAATTAAGTCAGTAATAAATAGTGTGATAGTCAGGAAAATCCTACCAATACCAAATACTTACTTGAATTGTGTTGGAAGCGTTTTGATAGACATGCCAAATGCTCTTGTCTCTTGCATGACTTTGCAAATCCTGTGGTTTTCTTTCTTCTTTATTTTAGCTTGAATTTTCAGGGACTTTTAGGTCATTACAGCTTCATTACAAAGCAGGTGATAAATGACACACAGAATGCAAGTTAATCTGTAAAAGCAGATAGTTAATATGGGGTTCAGGCATAGTGGGTGTGAAAGAGGAGTGACTTTCAGCCAGCATGTGCTTATTCAGCATTTTCATTCACAGCTATTTAAAATAAGTTTGGGGTTGGTTTTCGTTTTGTTTTTTTGTTTGCTTGCTTGCTTTTTGTTGTTGGGTTGTTTTTTTCTTTCTCTGTGTGGGTTTGGTTGGGGTTTTCTTTCTTTCTTTCTTTCTTTCTTTCTTTCTTTCTTTCTTTCTTTCTTTCTTTCTTTCTTTCTTTCTTTCTTTCTTTCCAGACACAAAGAGCAAACAGTTTCTATGTGAATAATGTGATTAAGAGAACAAACCAAATCCCCTTGATATTTGTTGTGGGGCTGCAGCATGGGGGGGCTGATCTGCAGGGCTGTGGGAATCCAATGTGTTTGAGAGCTATGTGCCTGGGGAGTGCTCCAGGTGGGTGCACATAACGTGGGGGTCTGTGGCATGTTGCCTTTATAACACAGACATGGGTTTCTTTGACAAGAACATTAGCTGTTAATATTTTCTTAATATCTTATTTTCAGGTTACTTGCAGAAAAAAAAAAAAAGTGTAATGTAGCAGAAGCAGCGTTCTGCATATTTATATAACAAAACATCATTAGCTTTCATATTTCAACAGCCAAAGTATGGAACATCTAATTTCCCATATCACACATCAAATTAATACTTTGTTTTTCTAAATACTGTTTATATTGTAGCTTTCCCTGTAAAGATCATAGTATAATTGTAATTATTATGCATAATTATTCACTAAAATTGCTTGGCTTTGTGCTTTTTTTTCAAATCACAGTTCCGTAAACTTCAAAATGCAGCCCTGAGTGTGTTCGTGTTTTTTGAAGATGAGGAATACGGAGCCTTTTACAATGTTGGCAGTATTTTCTGGGACATGGGTCAAACTGAAGGTGGAGCTGAGTCAAATGGGAGGGGACAGTAGTGGGTTTTGGGGGTGGAAACTCCTCAAAGGTGAACAAGTCACTCGTCTGGTTGAGAATCATCAAATCATAGAATGCCAGGGACAGGAAGAGACCTATAAGATCATCAAGTCCAACCATTCAATCTACACTGCCAGGGTCCGTAAACCATGTCTCCTAGCACCACATCCACACAGTTTTTAAACACTTCCAGAGATGGGGACTCAACCACCACACTGGGCAGCCCATTGCAATGCCTAACCACCCTCTCTGTAAACAAATTCTTCCGGATATCTAACCTAAATTTCCCTTGGCTCAACCTGGAGCCATTCCCCCTCGTCCTGTCATTTTTAACTTGGGAGAAGAGGTTGACCCCCACCTCCCTACAACTTCCCTTCGGGTAGCTGTAGAGAGCAATAAGGTCCCCCCTGAGCCTCCTCTTCACCAGACTAAACAATCCCAGCTCCCTCAGCCTATCCTCATAGGAGAAACTCTCCAGACCCTTCACCAGCTTCATTGCCCTTCTCTGAACTTGTTCCAGTATCTCAACATCCTTCTTGTAGTGAGGGGCCCAAAACTGTACACAGTACTCAAGGTGTGGCCTCACCAGTCCCGAGTATAGGGGTACAATCACTTCCTTGCTCCTGCTGGCCACACCGTTCAGGATGCTGTTGGCCTTCTTGGCTGCTACTGGCTCATACTCAGCTGTCTACCATCTCTTGTTCATCAGATTTCCATTCACTTACAGAGGAGCTTACAAAAAGAAAGACTTGAAACAGAAATGGCACTGAAAGCAAAGAGGTCTATGGAAAAAAATCACTGACAGTATATCTGTTTGAATTTATTTTTAGACCTGCAAAGTATTTCTTGCCTTTCTGCCTTGTGTCAATGTCAGCAAACCTGTCTCAGATGCCCCAGCTCTAGTTCTTGTTAGTCCCTAGGGTTGAGCTAGTGGTATTAGGAGAAATTTGGTGTGGGATGCTGTCACTTGAGGAGTCTGACAGAGACATAGATCCTGAAAATATCTCTCATTAGTTTTATAGAACTATTTTCCTGTACTGGAAAGATTAATGCTAATACTTGTGCATTGAGAAAATTAAATCTCTGAGACCACACATTCAGCTTCTCAGGTGTCTGCAGGTTGTTACTGCATTACTATGTCCAAGACTATGTCTAAGTCTATGTCTCCGCTTACTAAGGCCAAGTTGACGAGTAGAGCACGCCCCTAGAGCTGCCATTGCACTAGATAGGGCTGAGTTGCTGCTAGCACATGGTCTATATTTCTAACAATTTTCTTAGATCGATTAGTAGTTACTGTGAGCAGACAGAAAAATACTGTAATGTCTCAGTTCTGACACTACATGCTGTGGGCTGACAGCATCTGCAGCTCCTGTGCTGGGCTGATAGGCTCCTTGGAGATCTGGAGAGACACAGGTAGATGAGAGAGTGTGCTTTTAGCTGGTTTCTGTTCAAACCTCAAAGTGGCCAGCAAGCCTCCATTCTAAAACTGGAGAGTCTGTCTGCAGATGTCCAGCCTCGGCTCAGCAAAGGAACCCCCCTGAGAAGCAAATGAGAGCTTGTGCCACAGATGTAGGGGAGTGCAGAAGGCAGCACCTCTTCCTTGTGCAAGCAGAAGTATGGGATGTTGCCAGTATAGTTTGTGGGGTGTCTTGAGGCTAAATAATAAAGTGGTTTGAGTACCAAGGGCTCCACCCAGTCTGCCCTGAGGTCATAAGAAAACTGGAGAGGATCCTGGAGATCATGAAGTTCCACTTTCAGCCATTGCAGGCTCCAGTCACTGCTTTCTACCATGTCATCAACTTCTTAATGCTGGGGAGTTTGTGCCTGCAGGGAGGTTGTTCCTCACAGGATTTCATTCCTCTGGTTAAAAATCTTCTGTTGACATCCAATTTTCAGTTTAGTCAGGGGAAGCTCACAGTGCTATATTCTTGTGCCAATGATTTCTGTTTTCACACAAAGAGATCTTTTCGCTTCCTGGCATTTATCCCTGTGATGTTTATATAGTCACTAATGGACTTCTCTCCATTCCTAACTTTCTGCAAGTCAGGCTTCACCAGTCCCCGCCCATAGGCACAGAATTATAGGCACTGTTGTAGTTCAAGCTGGTCATCATTCTGTGTTCTTTCCCCAAACATTACCTGTGTGCTTTTAACCACGTAGATGATGCTGCTGCTGCTGTCTCTTGGTTACTTCCACGGGTCTGACTGTGGTAGATTATGGTCACCTTACATTTAGATCACATTCTCATATCTTCTGAGTCACTTTTACACTGATGAGCTCCTAATTTTGATCCCGAGGGCTTTAATTTTTACTTAGGCCATTATGACCTGACATTCATAGATTCATAGATATTAGGGGTTGGAAGGGACCTAGAAGATCATCTAGTCCAACCCCCCTGCCCGAGCA
>JAOEGS010001643.1:77754-102821 GCA_025447755.1 Corythornis vintsioides
GGACTAGATGATCTTCTAGGTCCCTTCCAACCCCTAATATCTATGAATCTATGAATCTATGAATCTATGAATCTACTGGTATTTCCTGGCTTAAATACTGATGGTTTTGTCTCTACGTGTGGGGGGATGTGTGGCAGAATGCATGCATGGTGTGGTGCATGTGCTTAGGAAGCATTTGAAATGATCAGACAAAAACCTGATAAAACAATGAGTTGTATCCATACGGTAGACAAATTTTAAATACTATAATAAAGAATATGTTGGGTTAAATATAGACTAAAAGGAGTCAAAAGATTGGCAGGTAGTGGGTTACTGTGACTAATATGTGGTATCTGGTATAAAACATGTCATGTTTTCACTAACCAGATATCAACAAGGCCTATATACCCAGTGATATGGTGAGTTTAATGAGAAATAAAGAATTGCATAATTTTACAACTTCTAGACAGTCTGAATTTTCCCTCTGATATTAAAGTGATGTAAAACCATAAAGCACATGGTGTTTCAATTGGAAAAGCTTTCGCTGGGAGGAGCTCTTAACTCTTACTTAGTTCTATTTCAACCATATTGTGAATTATTTTGCTCTCCACTCTTTGTATTTCCTTCAGGGCAACTCTTGAATGCTACTGTCCTATATATACATACAGACATTGTAAGTGGAAGAGGGTTATATTGTTAGGGTTTATTTTCTTTGACTTAGAATCTTTGATCTTCCAAAACTCAGATAAAGGAATAGCTGAACATTATAGTACTGGAACAGATGTATAAATACTCATCCTTAACCATGCCTCGACAAACTGGATATAGTTCTCTGGCAAGGTAACTGCACAGGTATAGAAATCATATAGTGGAATAATCTTTGGGCAGTGGACCACACTCTTTTGATGTTGTGGGACAGGATCTCACCCTTATGTGTGAGGATTCTCTGTTTGATATCTTTCCATCATAATTCTGAATTCTCTATTGTTAAGAGAAGTTGGATTACTCCAGGTCTTTTGTTGTCTTATTGCTTTCATCAATAATTGGGGTTTCTTTGTTTCTTGGTTGGTTTTTTTGTTGTTGTTGGTTTTTGGTTTTTTTTAATAGGAATCCTGAACCAGCATGTTAAATCCCAGTTTTCCAAACACAGAATTAGAGTGGCGCTAGGAACCTGCATGCCTGGAAATGTGAAGCATTGTTTTGATTGATAATTCAGCTCTTTGAGTAGATGGGCTGTACTGGAGTTCTTTCCATCCTTCTATGCTATTCCCACTCTTGGGCAAATCCAGTGCTAGCTACAAGCTGACTGGAAAAAAAGACTTTGCAGTGATCTCAATAGGAGACAGGCTCAATTGTCATTGTAAAATAGACAGACTGCTACTGTTTGTTCCTTTCTGCTGTTCTTTACAGGAGATCTACAGGAATTGTTTTCTCTGTCGCTGTATCTCCTTCCTGAACTACTTTGGAATAGGTACATCACTGGTTAGATGTCTGTGCCCCTTTGACTTCTCTGAACCTATACCTCACGCTTTTTCCTCCTCCAGGCCTCTGCTCCCACTCTGAACCTTTACCCAGCCTTGTGTCAGGAAGGATATGTATCTCAGTGGCTTTTAGTTTTACTTGAAATTCCCTACTCTGTTTCAAAATGCTGGTTTATTGAGGTGTCTGTCAAAAGTTTCTGGGTACCCCTACCAAGTGAGACAAAGAAAGCACAGCATAAAAATTCTCACTGGCCAACTGCAGCATTTAACACCATTTAAAGCTGAAATACCTGGTTGCTGTTCCCCTACAAAATTAAAATCCAGAAGGCTATGACTGTGCTGGTTTCCTGCTGCTGTCTAAACTTAACCAGTGCCCTAAGTCATCACAGTTTGGCTTCTGGAGATGCCCAAGAGTGCACAAAAGTAATGCTTAAACCCTTTTAGGATTCACAGCCTGGGAATAAGAATTGAGACAGAGAAGGTTTAAAAACCTAAGAGGTATTGGCAGTGACCCAGAAGAGGAGAGGCATAGAAAGAAAGCAGTGGGGTTTATTTGCATCTCATTTCTTTCCTGTGCACTGTGAAGCCCAGATTGCCCAAGTAATAGATTTGTCAAAACATTTGCATTCAGATAGTGAAATTTTCTTCTTTGACAGCCCAGCTGACCTTCCAGAGAAGTGCTGTGTTATATCTGATATGAGTCATCCACATAACACATTCCCACACATCATTCTCATGAACAGATGAAGGCAGCGTGGTCTAGGTGAAATCATCATTAGCTGAGTATAGAGCCAGTTGAAAACTGTCCAGAGGTTAGGTAACAATTGCTTTGCTAAAACAGGAGGAAATTTCAAGACAGTGCTGTCCTCATCTTAACTGTAATTAATATTGTCACTAGTGACATAAGAGTAGACCAAAGGATTTCTCTTACATTTGTAGGTGATGTTGTCTGTGCAGGGAAGGATTGCAAGTGCTCTAGTGCAGAAGGTGACAATATTCAGAAATTTCATAACTGGTCTGAAATTCAGCACTTGTCATGGAGTTTGGGTCCAAAGTGTTGCATTTCAGAGAAATCATATGAACCAATATGAAATGAGGGAGTAATCAGCCAAGCAGCAGAAAGGTGCAGAAGTCTCTTTCTTTCTTACCTAATCTGAGGCACACTGAGGAAAAAAAAGAGAATGTACAATGGAATAAATAATGACAACTAATCTGAGTTTTTAGAAATCATGGACTATTATTATTCTGTCTGGTTTAATAATCTAATTAGAATTTAGCAATATAGGTGGGAAACTATTTGCAGAGGCAGAGCTTATCTTCTCCTCCTTGTGATTAATCAGCTGGCAAGAACTCAAGTACTCAACTTGTACTGCCACCACAAGCAAAATGTGGGTATGGATGGAGCTTTCATGTGGGGCTTTACAGTGAGAACCTCTGAGAGGCTGACAATATCCAAATGTTTCTGCTGTGTGTTATGCCTGATTTGTGTGCATCATTCCACCTCCGTGGGAGCACAGCATGGTGAGAAAGGGGGCCTGGAAGCTTGAAGCTGTTGGGGTCCACATCAGAACAACACTCAAGGAAAAAGTCAAGGACTCCTCACACGTTAAACTGGGAATTCAAAGCACTGTAATTATTAATGTGCCACTAGTGATAAATAATTACATTCTAGTCATAAAAGTAATCTTGGTGTTAGCCCCTTGTGTTTTTGTTATTATCTCTCAAAGGAGCTATTAAGTGTCACAGTTTCATTTAATCTTATGGCTAAGGAATGGGAAAATGTCTTGTTCCAGGAAAAGTTGAAGCAAATGGCCACAAGGAAGACCAGGCAGCTCAGGAAAGAGAGCAGCAGTTGACCTGCAGTGGGCCCAAAGGCACAGCCAGCCAGAGCTGCCTGGGCACCTTACCATGGAGGCAGACTTCCTTGTTATCTTTCTACTCAATGCCAGGGCCTTTCCCTTCTTCTAGTCCTGTCAGTTCTCCAGATGTGGGTAGGAGGGAAGCATCTCATGCCTATTCCCTTGTCTTGGACCCTGCTGTGTGTCATTCTCAGTTGTCTGTTGCCTTATAAACTGCTGAGAGACAGTGCAACCTCATTTAGACCTGGATACTGCAGTGGTTTGAACTGTTGGGAGTATCTATCACAGTTGAAACTAGATGCTGCAGTAAGTGAATGTTAAAACAAAAAAAAAAAATCAAAAATAACAAAATACCCCCAAACAAATAACAAAAACAAAAAAACACCCCAAACTCACAACAAAACAAACAAACAAACAAAACCACCCCAGAAAAAAAACCCACCAAAACCCAGAAAAAACAGGTTTTCTTTTTCATCATGATGAGTGCTGAGGGTAGAAGCTGGACCAAACTCTTTTGACATTACTGTTTGCACTGTGGGAGGTTACAGCAAAGGCCATCTTGTAAATTTTCTGTATGTAAGGAAACAAGAGTCTTTTATTTCACTGCACAGTTGAAGTAAAAGATAGCAGCATATATATAAAAAGAGGAGAGAATTACTGTAAAAAACTTGTTTTAAATGGCATAGCTGTGTCTTTTCCTGTGTTACATTATTTTAACTTCTGTGGCTGTTGAGCAAGAATACAGGTGAACACTTTGGGATAGGATTCATCCCTTGTGTTAAATATTAACTTTAGCAGCAGGTCAGTTGGAATCATTTTGCTTATGCAGGGGAGAATACCAAAGCCCAGTGAAATGAGTGGATTAGTCCCATTAGCTTTAATGAATTTTGATCAGTCTCAATGATATAATGTATTGTTACTATCAACTGAAATCAAGAATCTTATAACAGCTTCAGAGTACAGTTGCAACACAGTTTTGGGTTGGTTTTTTTTACCCTTCTTCTCTAGTTACATCAAGTATCTAGAGTTTACCCTAAGTGGGATATTTTATTCCACCTTGTTGAATGCTTCTATTTGAGTGCAGAAGAAGGACTGGGATGTTGACACCTGCTGGCATTACAGTCAGCAGAACAAAATTATCCACGGTGATTGGTGGTGGCAGAAGTTCATGTCCCCATTCCCAGATGGTTTCCTTGTGTCGCTGTCTCCATGAGAAGTTCTGCAGCTATCACACTTGTCTGTGCTCATTTTATAACGAGGCACTTCCTAAGATTAGTAGTAATTTTGGACTCTATTATGGTATTAGTGCTTCTATACCGAGATGTTATCCCATTCCCTCAAAGACTCCAGAGACCCATCAGAAATAAGACATTTCATCCTCCAGTGTGTGACATGCTCATGCTGCCTAATGCTTTCAGTTACAGTCTGAGCTTGGCCTCACATTGACACTCTTCCTGGATAGGTGAAAAGGATTTTTGTTTAAAACCAAAATGGATAAATAGGATATTATGTATCCAAACAAAAAGTAAGCCTGTTGCTATTCTAGTGTTGCTGTTTGTAAACAGCAAGTGATTGCTCAAAGGTACACAAACTTGAAATACTTACATGATTCAAGCAAGTAAGACACAGAGTCAGCTTTGAAACTCACAGAAATTAAACTCCAGAGTGTCTCAGCTTCTGGACAGAGTTTATATTTCAGTGAAGACCTTTTCCCCTCTTTCTCCTGCCAATGCATTGTTGAGAGTTAGTTGTTGAAGTTTCTATTTTTGACCTCTTTGAGAATTAATATTTGAAAAGCAGAGAATTTAATTTGATTATTTCCTTTTTTCTTCCACAAGCTCCCGTGTAAGGAAAAGCAAGACAACAATCAATTTCTGGCATAATAAACTTTGAGGAAGCAAATTTCAAAATGACTGTTTACACTTTTTTTTTGACACATTTATGGTTGTAGCACTTTGTTCAATTAATCTGACTCAGAAGTGAGAAGGAGGCAAAACTCTATTAGCTTTGAAAGTGCAGGTTTCTGGATGCTTTACAGAGTACCAGGTTGTATCTGTTTGCTCTACAAAACCATTCTGAGTAAGTCCTCTCTGGCAATGGTGTTTTTGCAGCATCCAGCCAAGGTTCCACAAGGGCTGTAGGCAGCACTTTAAGTATTTCTGCACTCTGGTGGCAAAGCAAGTTGGGTGACTTGTTCTCACAGTCAGTGATGTGTTTAGACAAACCAGAAGTGATCTCAAATGCAGCGTCTGAAGGCAAGAGGAGTAGAGAACAAAACTCAACCCAAAACCACATGCTGTGGTAATTTTTCCACTTCAAGGAGCAAGAGCTGGCGTATGTGTGACAGTGATGGGAATCAGGCTGTCCTGAAGTCAGGGATCTCTGCTGTGGCACAGACAGGAGGGCTTGAGCTGGTGTGAGGTGTTCCAATTGCTCTTCTATAATGGTGGTGGAACAACATTCCCAGAGGAAAGGCCTCTGCTTCTCCTGTGATGTGCAAGGACAGTCCCAACACCTGTGTAGCCAGAACTTAGCAGTGGGAGGATGGCAAAGAAGGTGCTGAATCAAGTCTCATGGATCTGTTTACTGTTACTTGCTGTGAGAGTGTCAGAGCCTGTCCCAGGCTGCCCAGAGAGATTGTGGAGTCTCCTTTTCACTCATGTTCTGCTGCAGAATTTGCAGTCTCTGGGATAGCCACTACTGCTCCTCAACCAGCCTCCGTGTAAGGTGGTCAATGGTAGGCTCAGACTTTTTAATTTCCTACTGCTTTGAACTGGACCTGCACTCTACTGAAACCTGCTTCCACCTTTTTCAAAAGTGCTGTCAGTACAATCATGGCTGTGTTCAGCACTCACCCCGCTTCATTGCCATTGGAATCACAGAATGTTAGGGGTTGGAAGGGATCTAGAAAATCATCTAGTCCAACTAAGTTTGTATCTGTGAGGTAGTGGGTTAGAGGTGGTTTAAAGTAAAATTTAGAGGTCATTAGACCCATCCTACCAATTATTTTGGGCAGTAGAAAAATGTCAAGCAAACTGTGTGTTTACAGAATTCATCATCATCTCCTGGAATGCAATCCTCAATGCCAAGTACACTTTGTATAGCGTATCATGGAAAAACAGCATTTAAAAATGGAAAGGTCAGGAGTTTGACCTCATTGACTTCCACAAATGGTAAAATATGCTCACTAGGGGTGAAGAGATGTGCCGTGGAGGTACAGGACATGAAAGTGTGAATTAGTAGTGTGAAGACAATCTTGACTTTAGTATCATCTGTAAGTGCAGTGATAAATGTGTAGGTGGAGCTCTTCCTGGAAGTTTCAAGGTGCTCTGAATATTCCTAAATGAAGACTGTGATCACATGGAATTATCTTAAGCTTCTGTTATTACATATTTAACTTTCCTGCCTGCTTTTCAAGCTAGAGATATAGCTGTAATGACACACACTACATGAAATTTCTACAGAGAAATTCTACTTGAAAATTTAAAACCTGCTTGGCCTATAGTTTTATTTGTGTGATGATACACAATTTCATGGATGCAAAATATCCCCTGGACACATGCTTGTCATGACAGCCGAACTCCATCTGTTCACAAGTGGCTTTGGTGTTGCAATTAAATTGTCAATCAACTTGTGTCAGTCATGGAGTTTCTCAGCAATGTGTATTTAATGGTAATTGATAACGGAAAAAAAAATAAATTGAAAACACATTGTTTATTAAAGGAAACCTGAAAATTATTTGACATGCTTTTCCTTGCAGCTTCCATGTTAGAATTCCAGAACAATTTCTTAAATGGACAGTAACAGGGCAGAGATTAGGATGTGAGGAATGAGTCACAGAAGTGTTGTGTGGTTCAGTGCTGCTGTTGCCTGAGCATTCTCAACAGCTTTGCAGAGTGAGATGTATAAACACCAAACCCCTTATTTTCTGCCTTCTTGAGAAAGGTTCCCTTTCTTTAAAGATGTCCCTAGTCCTAGAGGCACTTCCAGGGTAAGACAAGCATCTGGCAAATCCCAGAGTAAAGGTCCATAAATACATGTGTCAATCTTCCAGTCTAAGAGGCTTAATAGAGCTGTTGCAAATTCGAGGAGCTGCTTTATCACAGCTGAAGTAGGAAGTACTTTATTTTATGTCCTAGCTAGGTATTTATAATGCTGTTCTTAGGGTAGTGTCCAAATGTCTCATAAACAGTATTGATCTTGCACTTGCACCGTATTGAAACCTTTTTACTGGGGAGAGTGATGGGAATTGTACAGCTGGACAGAAAATAGAGTGCAGTATTTCAGTGAAAAATTTTAGTGAAACTTCTGATCTGAATGTGACTGTTTCAAATCATTAACATTAAGTAAGTATGAACTTCTGCTGTTCTTACAATGTTTTACTTACAGCCATATCTATTTTTGTGAACTAAACACTTGGATACCTTTAAACTGCATCCACAGTTGCAATTTAATTGCCAATTGCCCTTTTTTCCCTACCATTCAGAGGGAAGTCACAGTAAAGGACATTCCTCGGAAGAGGTATCAACCCAGATGTCCAGACTATGTCCTTATCCCAGACTTACCCCTATCCCTATCCATTAGGTAGTGCTACCTTTACATTTAACATTAGACAAGTTTAAGATGATGTAATGCTGCTGCATAAAATCTGCCAGTAACTATTAACTCTTCAGTAGATGCAGCTCTGACACTATAGTTTCTGTAAGGGAAAGTGGCTGGAGGCCACACAGATGATGGTGCCCTCTGGCATCACATCCCTGCAAAGCAACTGAGCATTTTACATCCCTCAAAACAAAGCTAGTTGTGAAGAAAAATAATTCTCCCTTATTTTTTTTTATTTCCTTATTTGTCCCTTATAGTAATATTATTTTAAATGACAGTTCCACCTGCTCCATGAGGCACTTTACTTGGGTCACTTGTCACATTGCATCTGTAGTGTCAGGTTCCAGGTGATTTTTCTGTTATTGCAAGAATACATGATCCTTGACAGAATAAGAAGAATTTCTTTTCGAGGGGGATGCCTGCTTCTGACTAGTGATGGAAGAAGGATTTTTCCTCCTGACTTCAATGCACAATTTATGCCTTGTTCTATTCACAAGGCAAAGCCAAGTTACCCAAAAGCAACTAGTTGTGATAAATATTTCTTGTAGTGTAAAATCTGAGGTGTGGGGTGGAAGAAGAGAATATCTATAGAGTTCAAAAGTATGATTGGGGTCAGATCCACATGGCATACTTACCTGATTGGGTACCCTGGTCAGAGATCCTGTTAGAAGTGTGTATGTCTTTGTTCTCCTTGAAACTGTGTACATGAATGCTGCGGTGGCCATCCATGCAGCAGGGCTTTTTTTCCTGCAATGTCATTTTCTTCTCAACATCTTATATTTAATACTAAAAGAACATGATCATTTCAGATCCCAAGCTGGAAAACCCAGTCCAAACACTCCAGGCTTTCTAAGCAGCACTAAAATTGCTTTCCATCAGTGATGCGGATAATGCATCATCCAGCTTGTAGGGTCACTATGAAGTAGTTCTAGAAACAGTAGTTGTAGGAATAGACATCGAAGTCGTGTGTTAAGAATAACTTGTTTCTGTAATTCCAGATCGCCAGCCTAAAACTTACTGAGCATCCACAGTCACAGCTCTGCTCTTACTGCTCTTTTTCTGGTGCTAATTACATGTGTATCAAGCTAATAGGTTTTCTAAGGGTGGAGAATTAATAGGATATACCATATATACATTTATTTTTTTAGCAGTGATGCTAGAACTACACTACGGGATCCTCACAGTCAAACAGAAAGGCTCCTAGAAAGCACAGCGGCATTTTTGTGGCCTCACGTAAAGTGCAGTGTGTAACAACTGACCAGAATCTGGATAGTAAAAGACTTCTGAAATACTGAACAACTCTGAGATAAACCAAAATAATGATTTTTGCATTACAATTATTTGGTAAACAACTCTATGACTGTAAAATCCTGGGTATTCATTCTCTTTGCTGGTGTAGTTTAGGAGGCAGCAGACTCAGCTTGTCTTTGGGGAAGCTCCTCACCCAGACTATGGCTGAATGCTTACTTAAAGAGGATGATCTGTTATATTTAACCCAACTGCTGCCTTTTTTTTTCTTTTTTTTTTTTTTTTTCCCCAGTACTTGTATTTTCAGTATTCTCACTTTCCTGCAGGCTTGAAACGGTGATGCAGAAACATCACAGCTAGTCCCTTAGGCTTTATTTCCGTTTGGCAGGGATGGCCATATGCTCACATCTGTGGTTACCCATGGTGATTTGATGCCTCCTTTCCCACACCTGCCATCATAACTGAATTCTGACAGAACCCCTTCACAGAGTATGATATGAGTATTCCTGAAACTCAGACACAACTCTGGTAGCTATCCTGCATCCTCCACATTACAGTTTGATGTTTAAGACATAAAGCCATGGTCCTGTTAACAGAAGATACAATCAGTTCTACTGGGGGTAGAGCTGTGACTGTTGTGCAACTTCTGTGGGCTTAGATGGCTAAACTTAATTATGTATTGGAGTTTTCCATCTTGAAGAACCAAGGATGCGCTGCCAACTGGCAATAGGGCTGGAAGACATCCAGCCTCGCTCGCTGCAGGGACCACAGCAGTTTTTGCTGCTTGGCAAACACTTCCCACCACCTCCGCGGGTGGTGGGGCTGACCAGAGTGTCTATTCCCCGCGCAAACCGGTGGCCAGGCTTCGGGTTAATCCGGAGAGCCGCCGTTCCCACCTTGGCAAGCCGTTAACACCCCGAGCCCAGACTAGCAGCCTTCCTGGGGGACCACCCTCTGGTGACCGCCCGCAAAGCCGGGTGCCCGCCACAGCCCGGGAGCTGGGAGCCGCCGGGGCCACCCCGGAGCCCAGCCACACATGGCCGGTGCAGGCGGCGAGGACACGACGCTACCCCGGGGAGGGGCTGCAAACTTGCGGGCGGCCCCCGCCCCTCACACCCACCCCAGTGCGGGGGGAGCGGTAGGGAACCCCCCAGTTCCGCTTCCTGACGGTGTTCGGCCGGGCCCGGGAGCGGCGGCGGGAGCGCGGCGGGGTTGCCGGCTCCCATGGCCGGCGAGCGGACTCGGCGTTTCACGCGGAGCCTGCTACGGCCGGGGCAGGCGGTGGAGCTGCGGCTCAGCGCGGCCTCGGCCGCTGCCGCCGGGCGGCTGCAGCCCCGGGTGAGTGCGGCGGGGCCGGGCGGGTGGAGCGGGTACCGGCCCAGGTGTGAAGCTCGTCCGGAATCCGGGTTGGGGTGGGCGTGGCGCTGAGTGCCCCGGCCCAGAGCGGCCGCCGGTACCGCTACGGTCCGTGCCGCAGCCTGCGGCTGCTGTCCCGAAAGCTGCTCGCGGGGGAGCGGCTGCCGGCCTTGCTCGGGTTCCACGGGTGTTCTCTTCGGAGTGAGCTTTGCACGGGCGGGTGAAATGAAATGTGCAGACTGAGCTACTGGTGCTGGAGCGAGTCCCTGGGACTGGTCAGGGACTGAGCTTTGGGGACTTTGCAGCTATGTTCCCATAAATGACGATGAGTTCTGTATGGGCGCCTCACTCCAACCCACATTGCAGGGCTGGAGTGTGTCCAGAGAAGGGCAATGGAGCTGGGGAAGGGTCTAGAGCAGAAGTGTGGTGAGGAGTGGCTGAGGGACCTGGGGTTGTTCATCCTGGAGAAAAGGAGGCTCAGGAGAGACCTTCTGGCTCTCTACAGCTCCCTGACAGGAGGTTGGAGGCAGGTGGGGTTGGACTTTTCTCCTAAGAAATAAGCACCAAGAGAAGAGGAACCATCCTTGGGTTGTTCCAGGTGAGAGTTAGGTTGGAAGTAAAGAATAATTTCTTGACCTCCAGGGTTTTCCAGGACTGTCCCAGGCTGTCCAGGGCAGGGGTAGAGTCCCCATGATCCCTGGATCTGGGGAGATGTGGTGCTGAGGGACATGGGTTAGTGGTGTCCTGGCAGTGCTGGGGCAATGGTTGGATTCCATGATCTGAAAGGTCTCTTCCAAGCAAAACAGTTCTGTGATTGTAAGTGCTCAGAAACCATTGCAGGTGGTTTCTTCTGGAAACGTCGTGGAAGGAGGTTTGAAGTCATGCAGAAACACCACATCTGGTCTTCCTGGTAGCATTTGCTGCTCAAATGCTTCACGCGGCTTCAGTCCCCACATCTCCCAGTGGAACAGCAAAAAAGGGCTGTAAACTGCCACCATGCTGCTCTAACAGTCTTTTCTGCTCACTTTCTGTGATTGTATGCAAGACCTTTGATTGATAGGCGCAGAGGCTAAATTATTAGAATTCACAGAGAAATGTCTACTAGCCTTTTTGAATCACAAACCCACTTACGAGTCATTTATTAGCCATTTTTATGCTTAGATCCCTTTGGACTTAAACCTATGTGTTATGAGAGATAAATGCCACCTTCTTAGATGATTAAGCATATAATCACTGTGAATCGTGTAATTCAGATAAATATTTTCCCTTTACCTATTTTTTTTGTGAAGTGTATTTCACAAAGCAGGCTAAAAACCTGAAAGAAGGAAAGTTGTCAGTGATATGTCATCCATTTGTTAACGTTTACTCCATGTCTGCCTAAATGCAAGGCACATGCTGCATAAAAGGGGAAATAATTCTGCAGATCTGTCCCCATAACATTAGTGGCCATTTCCATCTCTGGAGGGCCTTGCCTACTAAAAAAGGAGAGCAGCACTGGAATGGCCATTCTGCTTGCAGGCAGCAGCTGGTTTGTGATTCTGAGCTCTCTGTAGACCAACGTGAGTTGTTTTCTTTACCTTGCTAGATTTGCAGTGCATTTTCAGTCAGCTTTGAAGGTCTTTATAAAGCACTTCCAAGATTCTGACATGCAAAAACTCAGTGGAAACTTACTTGCCTCTCCTGTCTTCCCTCAAAGGTTGTACATGCTGTCAGCACTTCTCAAACCCTGTAGTGTCTCCACAGCAGGGAGATGCACACGACCCTGGACTGTGAATGCACAGAGATCAGAATTTGGCCCACTGTCAAACAGGATGCACTGTGAACTTGTGGTGGAAACCATCATGTTTGGTTTGAGGTCTGCTGTGCTGAATAGGTGTCTCCTAACAAAGTGCATTTAAGTCCATATACCAGCTAAACTATTGCGTTGTCTAATGGCATCTTCAAATATTATAAATACTTATTAGAAGTATGTTTTACTCTGCCATGTCTCTGTTGCAAGAATGTAAAAATACCCCAGAGAGTGAGATGAGGAAAATCTGAATTTGATGGTCTGCTTGCCTTGAGGAGAGTGGTTTTATGGAGGTTTAAGTGTTGCTCACAGGTGTTATACTGCTAACTTAAGAATATAGTATTTAATTACTGCTCATTCATTAGAGTTATATTTTACTTACTCTGTCTTTAAAATGACAAGACTCTAGCTGTGGTGCAGCAGAAACCATCTATTGTTCCTGAGTCTGACTTCATGCTGAGTGATGAAAAGTGCTATTGCTGGATTTCACTGAGGCTTTCAGTTTGGTATCTGCAAAGGTGGCCTTTTAAAGATGCTTCAGTTAAGATCTGAAGATGCCAGGCCAAATTCCGGTTTCAGCTGTGCAGCTCGGTGGGAGCACGCAGAGACTTACAGATGTTAATGCCTTATTGACTAGTGGGAAGGATGGTTCTGAAGCCTGGGCAGCTTGCTGTGTTGAATGATGATGGCTCTGGGAAACTTAATCGTACTTAACATATTTTTTTGGGGTTGCCAGTAACATTGTGTTACATTTTATAAAAAAATTTATAACATTATGCTTATATACCTTATGCTGAGGACTCCTGCCATGGCACAAAGCTGATGTCTTCAGAGATAAACCTTTTTGAGCTACATTAAGAACAAGCAAAATTACTGTTCTATCTTGTCTGACAGGCAGAATGTCCCTCGGCAGCTGTTGCTGGGGTCGCTGGTTGGCCCGTGGCCAGCACATGGAGCTGAGAGGTTCTGTGCTGGGCAGTGATCACTGTTTCTGTGCCCCCGACACCAAGTGCTGGCAGGTCTGTCAAGGTGTGTTTTCCGGGGAAGCTTCCCTGGCCAGGGTGTGAGGACACTGAGATAGTACAACTGCTGTGGGAAGGCTTTTGTAGAAATGTTCTGCAGGGCCTGAAATTTCTGGTTGAGTTTGTCCTGACTTTTGTACCAGGAGTATTCTTGCAGAAGAGAACAGTTTGGTATGCTTGGTGAGGTGTGTTGGTTCTCATTACATCTTGCTCTGGATGTATCAGCACTTGTCTCCAGATGTGCGGCTTTTTCTTTTGTCTGCTTTGCCTTTTCTTTTGCTCATATTTATTTTATAAAAGATGAACTTCTGTAGTGCCCTAGAAGATAGGAAGTGGGAAGGGAGGCAGAGTGTGGAATATTTGCATGTATCTGCTTGACAGGGGGTAGCAGCTGCAGTGTCTCAGTACAAACAGCACATCTGAGGTCTATTAGCCAGCTCCTGAGTGGGTGGAGGGAGCAGTACTATCAGGTGTTCCTGGTGAGTGGCTGTACTTCAGGTTGTTTCTGTAAGTGCCTAGTTAAGCATTCACACAGAAAAGGCAATTCAGTGAACTGGTCAGTGAAATGGATCAGCATCATCTAGAAGGTAAATAATTTATTGTATTTTGAAACTTTGTTGTGAAATTCTTTGTCTCCTCTAATAGGAGAGGTTTGTTTGAAAGTTGCTTTACAATTGCTCACTGCCCAGCAAAGCTGAATAGCTGTTCACAAGAGAGGGAAATTAATTTGTGTGTTGCTTCATTTGCATCTGTAGCTGCAGTAATATTTCCCTGGAAGCTTTAAAAATGGGGATGGGCTAGTCAGTGCTCCTAGAAATCAGCTTGCTGGCTATCTGGCCAGTGCTGAGCTTCGTATTATGCTGTTATTTTCATGCCTCATCGTTTGGCTGAGTACTGCTGACTGCAGGACTTGTGATTTGCAAGCAAGTACTGTGACACTTTTCATAAAGGAGGTGTGGGGGGTCTTGACTTGATCCTCATCTCTTCCACACTTAAACAAGTTAATAGCAGTCTGGAACTGGGCTCTTGCTTCATGTGTCTTTGTTTCTGGCAGAGGTTTCTTTCCATTCCACTGCAGCCAAGCCTGGGGAGCTGTGGTGTCCCATGACCCTGTATTGTCTGTCTGTCTGTGGAAGGCTGAATCATGTACTTCCCCACAAAATGGGTTTCTCTCCTTGTTATTTTACCTGGGGCACATGTAATTCCTCCCTGAAAGAGCAGATTCCATTTGTTTCCAGTGTGTATTTCATGTGGTATGTTCTTGATTACAAATAGAGACCTTATTATTTGTATTGTAGTTGTCTGCTTCTGGCTTGGGTTTGCAGTGAACTGGTGGTGAGGTTTTTTTGTGACTTCAGTGTTGGAGCCTCTCAAAAAGAGTGATGCGTATTGTGTACGGCTTCTGCTGCTGCGGCGGCACCCTGGGTGATGGTAACTACAGAGCTTTGACTGTGCTTACTCTGTAGGACCATCGTTTGAGGCCTTTTCTTCTTAGGTGGCTGTGCGTGAACTGGACTTCCTTGTTGAGAATTAGGCCAAGGAATGAAATGATGCTGAAAGCTTCAATTATCAAGGAGGGACAGTGTTAACTGACTATTCCACAGGCAGAAACTGGTCTGTGAAAGGCTCTGAGGGCATTCTGATGTTTGCTGTTTGTCCAGGACGAACCAAAGTAAGGCACTTATCCAGGGAATGCCACTGTGCTCTATGAAAACAGGCCCTGTATGGTTATATGTATGTGCCCACTTGCAGTTGTCACAGACCAGCTGCTTGACTCGTGTCTCTCCCTGCAGACTTCCTGGTGTATTGTCTCTTATTTTTGTGTTGTCTTTGCTTAGTGCCTGGTTGGTGGCCTGGCAAAGGAATCCCAGAAGAATCCCTGCACATGCACAGGGTAGAAGCCTCGTCCCATTGTGGTGTTGCGAAGAGAGGGTTTATTTATTATGGCACAGTCCAGAGCTGGCAGCTCTGCTTTTGAGAGTCTTTGAGTTTGAGATAAGCTGCGGTTTGCTCAGCGGACAACTTGTTGGGCATGTTTAGGATGTTCGCAACCTTCTGTGAATGCAGTGCCTTGATGAAGTATTAAGTAGCTTGTTGGCATTTATGTTTTACCTGTGAGCCTTGTTTGTATGTGCTCCAAAAATTGGCGTTTCATTAATATCCTGTGCAATATGCCTCTCAAAGACAAGGCCCACATTATCTGCAAGCAATATCCTTTCTCAGCATTTTTGGTAGTTACTGCTTTGAAGTGTCTGGCGAGTAGTTTTGTAGCTGTTCTTCAGCTGGGGTATCGCACAGACAGTGGCATGGCCTTTACTGTTTTCCACTGGTGGCTGCAGCCTGGCTGCGTGGGTGACCCAAGCAGAGGATGCAGTAAGGAATGCTCCGTTGGCACATTCTCCAGCTGCTCAGCTCCCTCCTCTGCACACTGACAAAGGGTCAAAGTCTTCTCCTCAGCAATTTGAGGAACTTTGTCTGAGACTGGCACAGGGGATTCAACTGATGCAGAAATGAGGAAAAGGAGATAAGGGAAGAAAGCTTCAGAGAGGGTAGAGACAGAGAAGGGCAGAAAATGCTTTAGAAAGACATTAAAAGCAGTGGAGAAAATGGGGGAAAGGAGGAAAGACTTCGTGGGGAAAGAGAGGCTGAAGAAGACAATAAAACGAAGGAAAGAAACAAAGAGAGTTGCAAGAAGATTTGTCAGGTTGGTGAACAGCTTGTGCAAATAAACCCCTGGTAGGCAGCCCTGGGCAGTCATTTTGTAGGTGGGTAGACCTGAGGACTCAGGTTTGAACATGGGGCTGTTACTCATGCCTTGAGTCTGTTGCTTGACTAATGCTTTGTTATACATTAATATGAAGTGAGTCAGCTTGAGTGGCTCAGAACGCTCTTGGTTCATGGAATCCACATTAACTTATTTTCCTTTACTTAAAAGTTTAAATAAGGGGTCTGGGGAGGGAAGGAATGAACAGCGGTAGAGAAGAGGAGAATCTGGAAAATGTTGGGTTTGGACGGTTGCGCAGAGAGACTGATTTGTATTGTGGTTTATAGCAGGAGGTTCTGTGGTACGTATGTCGCTTCCAGATGTCAAAACCTATGTGTAACTTTTCTAACACAAGGTGAGAGTCTATGAAACAGCGACATAGATGTAATCATTACATAAGCAGCAGAGGCTCACTTGCAGTGTGGGTGCTGTTCCCAGTTCAGGATGGCCTGTTCCCAGAACTCAACAATCATTTTCTGAAACTGGATTATATTTGCTGGCTGGTTTATACCAACTTTGTTTTCTTACATGCCAACTTTATCCCTGGTTTTATTAATAAGAAAAACAAAATACCAGGATCTGACTGCCCAAGATCATGTAATAAATCTACAATAAGAGCCTTAGAACAACTGTCTCTGAGTTCATCCCCTTCACAGACTGTCCTGCCCCAGATGGCTGAATAATTTTCTTTGCTGTTCAGACTGTTTCTTAGCCTGTCCCTGTATTCTCATTGCTGAGAGGGACAAATTTACTCCTGCCCTGTAAGGAAAAGGAGAGTTTGTGCCTGCCCTTTGTGTGCTGGCTTAGGCTGAATGACTTCTCACGCTGTCCCTTCCCAGGAGAACACAAACAGGCTCCGAAGAGCAGTGTCATGGGAGGGCACTGGGCTGTGTTAGTGCCGAGTGGTGATATGTATCAGTGAAGCTTTCCAGAGCCCACCTCTTGCAGTAGAAACTCAGGGGGGGTTTTCTTCTGTTTGTTTCCCACCCCTCCCCTCTCCTTTGGTTTATAGATTGGACTCGCAACACAGCAGTCTTGGTTTTTTTTTCCTCCCTGTCAATGACATATAACTACAACCTAAATGCTTTGCTTAGATATATTTTTAGTAGATTACTTGTCATCTCTGCTACAGTTTTATCCCCCCCAATACAAAGATGGAGGAGATTGGTGGTGTTTTTTTTTTTTGTTCTGAAATGTTACACTGTGCTTTACAAATAGTGTTCCCTTGGAGCCCTCCCTTGGGTACTGTCCTGTCCAGCTTCTCATACCCTCAGAGCTCACATCCAGCCTCTTTGCCTGGGTGCTGAAGTGCTACTTTTCAGATGGAGCCCAACTACTATGGATTTTGGAACACAGTGTGATGTTTTGGGATGACGTAATGTAGCTGTGCTTTAAGCAGCTGTGCTGAAGCAGCCTGGACGTGTCTGCAGCGCATGTGGGACTGTACGGTGCAGGCATCAGTGCAACTTGCATCCACCAGCATTGGGATCCCAGGTGAATCTGTTCAAAAAATGAATAAAACCACACCCTGAACCACACTATTATATTTTGAATTACTAATTCAGTCATTATTAGTGAATGCTTTGCTTACTACCCAATAATCTTCCTTCTGCTGCTGCTATGTAGTCGGTGGGATGTGCACCACTCAGAAGGTTGGTGATGAGCTGTCCAGGTCATCATCATCTTCCTAACACCTGAGTGTAGTTCTCTGCTCCTGACTTCACTTCAGGAGGCAGTTCTGTCACTGAGTCTGAGAGAAGATTTTTCAGCTTTGAGGGTAACATTGGCTGACTTAAAGCAAGCACGATTCTTGGTTACTTTGACATGCTGACCTAATTTAAATGATGTAGATATCATGAAATATAATGAATGCAATGGAGCTGGATACAGTGTGGGGGGGGAGCTTCCTTTTTATAGTTCCTATTTTACCAACAAGTGTAGTTGCAGTGCATCATTTGCCTATGTGCCACATATACCTGCCCTGGCAGCAGGGAGGAGGTTGATGTATGCCAGCTCATTTGGAGGAGTGGACTGCTCATTTTTAAGTGAGGGTGACAATCTGTATTCTTAAGTTATCTCCTCACACAGGTTTTCCTTTGCTTTTCCCAGGACTCAGTTAAAGGTGGGGAGCACAGCAGCTCTGCAGAAACAAGACCTGGAAACATCTTTGATGCAGAAGGCATCTGGAAAACTAGTGTAACACTATGAGATAAATGTGTCTATGTTTTGATGAAGTTCCTTGGTCATCTGTTGTCTAGGTCGAGGGCTGGTTTTTTTATTTCTTGTTTCAGGGAGAGAGCAAATCATTGGCACAATTTGAAGAAAATATACTTCTGAAATGTGAGTAGTTTCTTCTGTGATTTGAGTTTTTGTCATGCTCTAGGACAGTGGTGAAGGGTTTATAAACCTTACTGCATTTCAAGTACTGCCCTTCCCACTAAAATTCCTGTGACTTCCTGGGAGAAGGGACAGGAACAGAGTCAGGAGGGCTGCTGTGGGATCTTCTGGCCACAGTGTCATGTTACAGAGCCTCAGTGGCTTCTGACCCTGAAATTGCTTTTTCCAACACTTTCCTCTCCTGTGAGACACTTGTTGCTGCTTTTTTATTGTCCTCAGTCTCTTCGAAGATGGAAGTGTATGGCCTTTTTCTTGTCTGCCTTTTTTTTTTTTTGTGTGTGTGGTGGTTTTTTTTGTTGTTTTTGTTTTTGTTTTTTTATAGATAGAAGAGCCTCAAAAGTGGTCTCAAGTCTCTAAAGTGCTTAAGGGGCTAAAACTTGGCCATACTTGGGATGGAGCTGTTTGATGGTTTTTTGCTCTTAAGCTGTGCCGAGCAAAATCGAGGGAAGTGCGTGGTACAGAACAACTATGCACTGGCAAGGGGAGTCCTTGGGAAAGCAAGTCCCGGCTCCCACCTCCAACTCTGCCCGCAGAGAGAAAGGGAGTGATGAGCAAGTATTAAAACCGGTACGGAGCAGACTTAGATATTGATTCCAGAATATCATGTGACCTGTATCTTTTGTATTCACGTATTTGCCATGAGTACTGAAATACGTGCTGAGCTTTCATGTCTCCATTGTCTGCATATAGACACACTTTTTTTTTCCTCTCATTCACGTGGAGCAGGTGGACTTACAGCAGCAGATAAAGAGCAATTACTCTAACAGTGCAGAAATACCAGGCACAGCTCTCATCTGAAAGCCAGCTACTAAAAAGTATTTGCCTGTTCCAAAGCTCACACCTCAATTTGAAGCATCAGTGGCTTTTTACATGAGTAGCGGTTGTTTTTCTCTCTGAGCTGTGCCATTGCACTTCTGGAGCCTCTGTTCTGCTGACACCATTTCGTTGAACAGCTAAAATTGCAAACACTGGTGGAAGCTAAGTTGGGGATCTTCAAGTAGAACTAAATGATTCTGGTGTCCTCAGGGCTATGTGAATTTATCCTTGTAGCTTCCCTGGAGTCAATGAAAACTGTTTTTGGGGGGTAGTTAGAACTTAAAAAAAACATAACTTCAGGAGATGCACACACAGAAATTTAGCTTGTACTCTTTCCTGGTCAAATAATAATATGTGATTTAACAGAAACATTAGGAAATCATTATAGAATCATTTGGTTGGAAGATTCCTTTAAGATCATCAAGTCCAACCGTTAACCCTACACTGCCAGGGTCCCTAAACCATGTCCCCCAGTACCACATCCACATGATTTTTAAACACTTCTAGGGATGGGGACTCAACCACCTCCCTGGGCAGCCCATTCCAATGCCTAACCCTTTCTGTAAAGAATTTTTTCCTGATATCCAACTTAACTTTCCCTTGGTGCAACTTGAAGCCATTCCCCCTCATCCTGTCATTTTTAACTTGGGAGAAGATGTTGACCCCCACCTCCCTACAAATCCTCAGTGTACACAAAAGAAGTTGCAGTCTAGGTAGATGATACCTTTTTTTTTTTCATGTGTTTTTCAGAAGTCTCCTGTTCTTTCTTTTTTATATTTAAAATACATACCCAAGCGGTCAGGTGGTTTTGTAGTGTTTGGAAAAGAATTGGAACTTATGAAACTCAGCAAATCAAAGTGGTTTAAATCTGTTCAATTTGGAAATGGAAAAGGATGAGTTTATTTATTTTTACTGTAGTGATGATAGCCCTGTTTTGCTGTGGATGTTGGCAATAAAACACTTTTTGCCTTCTATGTAACCTTTTCTCCAGAGGAGTTAAGGGTATAACTGTTCGCAGACCGGTTTCAGTTGGAAGTCACAGGTTACTTGTGTTTCAATGAGCAGGATGAGCCGTAGCACAGCAGCACCCAAGAACTGATGTGCCTCAGTATGAAGTTTCTCTGTTACCTCTTTTGAAAGTTGCTCTTGCAATGGAACCCTGCAAGCTCACAAGGTATGGCCAGTATGTTGCACTTAAACATTATCTTACTCTCATTTCTTCATTCTCTTGTCCACCCACTCCCTGCTTTGCTGCCCTTGCCCCTTCCTCACTCCTCGTTGCTCTTTGTGTCTTTCTCCCACTTGTCCCTGAACCTCCATTAATGCCATTCTGTGTGCAGGGAACAGTACTCCGGTTGTCTGCCAGGCCCCTATCTTTGCTTGCCATCCTCACTATCTTAAAACCCACTGCTTCCAGGAATTCCTCTTGCCAGTTCTTCAAACCAGTAATCTCCTGGCCATCCAGTGGTGGTGGGTCTCACCAGCTCTTACCCCCTGTACTGTCAGTGTCAGCTCTCTGGCTTCAGGAGCACAACTTCTCTCATAGCTTTAGTGTGATGTTTTGCATCAAATAAATGGGTTAGTGTGTATATATGCTACTTTAATGGCTCTTCATGAATTAAATCACAATTCAAATAATAGGTGGTGACTTCTTGAAAGAACCTCTCAGCCTCATCTGTTTCCTTCAGGAATTTCTGTCAGTGGTTCCCTGCTTCTGAAGGCAATGCAGTGTCTTGATGGGTGAATGTATCAGTAGATATACACCTGTTTTTGAATAGACTTATGCCCATAGGTAGCTGACAGAGCTGGTATCCCTTTCATTGGAAGGATGCAGCATGTGCATTTGGGGAACTTAAGCAGAGGTGCTTGGCATTTCAGTTCCCTGCTGATGGGTGCTGAGAAGTTCTAGAATGAGCTGGAAGGGCTGCTGTGCTTGGTCCTGATGCTTTGTGGGTTCTGTTTCTCAGGGTGTTTTTGAGAAGAGTGTGACTCCTAATCATAAAGGATCTGTAAGGGAGTTGAGTTTGAAAATGTCCATTCCTTTCTTTTGGGGAAATATTTGTGTGATGAGAATTGGGGTCAGCAAAGGTCTTATGTCCAGAGCAATGAAAAGCTGAAGTATAAAACCTGGGGGCTGCAGCGCTGAGGGGCTGCTGTTTCCCATGGTGGTTCACCTACATCTCCTGTTGATGTTGGGTCTAACAGCCCCAGCAGCACCTCTGGAACCCATCTGGCATAGCTGGATGTGGCTTGGTAAACCTTGGCAGCATTCCCTGGAGTGCAGGGGAAGGCAGGTCTAGCCTGGGAGTGGTGCTATGCTGCAGATGTCTGTCCAGGAGCACCACTGAAGTGGACCTTGTCCTTTTTGCATCAGAAAAACAGCTGCAGTTTTACCAAAGGACACAAGTCAACTGACTGTTGACAGTTAAGAAGATGAAACTTCTAAAAACAAGAAGTTATTATATGTGTGGTTATTAATGGTTTAAAATACAAGAGTTACAGGAATTAAAACTGAGAGATAAATGAAATCTGAATCTTGCCTCTCACATGCTTCCTTCCCTTTTAATTTCCCCCCCCTCCATTCTCCTCCCCCTTCTCCCTCCCTCTTTGTGTGCTTGGCAGTTTGAATTAGTGGAATTAGATATATTTTCATATACTGACACAGTACTTGAGATGATACTGGGAATATTTAGGGACAAGCAGATAATTTTTTTCCTTGTCTTTCCATCGTGGCTGTCAAGGGTGAGCCTTTGGATCACTGATAATCTGGTGCTGTCTGGAAATGTGCCTGCTGGTGTTTCTTTTGCTGTTCTTTTGGGTACGGGGATGTGAGGGGAGGTGTTCATGTGATGTTTTGGAACATATGTCTTTTTGGGTTTTGTTTCAAGTCCACTTAAATGGTAGGTTTTAATTTAACAGTTTCATGTATTGACTAAACTGTGCCTCAAGGGACCCACATTGGAATGGACACCTCCAGTACCAAACTCCTGCAAATTAATACACAGTTCTCCTCTCATTACTGCTCATGAAGATTTTTTATTTACTTTCTCAAAGAAAACCACAGGGAAGTAATAGACAGCTTATGATTTTGTTCAGTTAATTGCTAATATATGGGTCAAGAAAACAAAGACAGAATGGCAGTGGTCTGATGCTTTTTGCCTCCGTCTGAGCTCCAAGTGTTCCTCGTGACCCTATCCTGGTACCCAAACACATCCTGCAAAACAAGCTAATGAGAACAAGTTTAAAATATTTTTCTCTGTCTTAAGGGTATAAAATAAGAAATGAAAATTGAACCATGGCTAAGGAATGACACTTGCTTGGTGCTATTATAATGGCTGCAGCTTAGGAGTTACTTTCATTTCTTCACTTATGTCTCTAAGATAACAGTAGCAAAAGCTCATGCGACCGGTATGGTTGTTGTTAGGCTGTTGGGCAGGAAACAGCTTTTCCTGTTCTGTTGACTTTCTCATAAATATTAACCCATCTGGGGCTCCAGCATTTGTTACTGCAATGGGACAGACAATGTCAGTAGCAGTCAAATTTAAACATCTTTGTTA
This sequence comes from Corythornis vintsioides, assembly GCA_025447755.1. Classification (NCBI taxonomy): domain Eukaryota; kingdom Metazoa; phylum Chordata; class Aves; order Coraciiformes; family Alcedinidae; genus Corythornis; species Corythornis vintsioides. Next base: position 100,625 of record JAOEGS010001643.1, read on the forward strand.
CTTTAAATGGACTGAGTAGATTCTGGTTTAAAAAAAAAAAAAAAAAAAAAAAAAAAGCATTTCCCATTGGTTTGTATTACTTTGTAGCATCTTCAGTTTCTGTCTGCATAATCAATTTGGAAATTAGTTGGATGAGATCTTTCTCTGAAGTATGGGCTCATACTGGTGTGGTTGCTCTTCCGGATCAGGTTAAAGCTCCCCTCAGTTGTGTGTCACAGGCAGATGCTGGGCTCCTCAGCGCTCCCAAGTCAAATAGTAATTGTAGTGCATTTGATTATGTGCTTCCCTGATCACCTGATCACCAGATAAATCTACAGGTTGAGTAGGATGATGGATCCATCTTCTCCACTACTTTCTTGATATGCGTTCTACCCTTGTCTGTTGAACCCCCTAGCAAGTGCTGTCCATGGGTAACAGCAATACTAAGGCAGAGGTGAAGCTCCCTTAAACTTTCACCGTGCCTGTTTCTCTCAGCTGACAGTCATGTGAATGCTGGTTCAGCAGGATGTCTTCATTTAGGGCGGGACCTCCTGCCAGGGTGCAGCAGTCTTTTATGGCTGGCATTCAGGCCTGTGGTTTCTTCAAATCAGATGCTGATATAGGAGGTTTGAAAGCTGGAGGTGTGAGATCTGCCGATTAAAGCTTGTGCTGGGTGGAAGACACCTCCTCTAAACTTCCCAGTGCTTGTGTACTGCCATGGACAACCTGCCCCACCACTCTCCTCAGCCACTTGATAACTTGATCTTTTGTGAGGAGCAGTCATGTTGAGTTAAGCATCACAACATGAGGAGTAAACCACTGATGGGGAGAGTGAGCAATTGTAACCAAGCCTGCCCTTAACACCGGATGGTGTATGTCTGCTGGTGTATCTGTGGTTTTGTTTAGATCTAACTGCTCCTCATCTGCTCAGCTGCTTGACAAAAGCTCGAGTGACAGCAAGGTGAGAGCACTTCTGTTGGCTCCAACTCCCTGTTAGCGTGAAATCCTTGTGATGCAGCATATAAAGCGATAAATGATTATTAACTTCTGGCTTGAATCTAATCAGAGCACTAACTCTATGGTGGAGTGAATTTGGGCATGAACTTGGGCAGCTATTTACAAATATAATCACAATGTTTTTGTAACCACAAACAGTGAACATTTCTGCAGAAGCATCTTCTGGCTGCTGTGTTCTTCATTTCTTCCTTGGGTTAAAAAGTTTTGGAAGAGTAAATAGAGAAGAGGTCAATGTTTGGGTGCCACCTGAAATTACTGGGATCCCTTGGAAGCTCATTTATTTGAGATGTGTCATAATGAAATAGAGAATGGTATAACCTGAATTTATATTCTAGATCAATATTTTGGTTTTAGTAACACACTGAAATGGTTCTGCAAGAACAGGATTCTTTTATAAATAACAATAATTGTAGCTGCTGTTGACTTTCCTTTTAAGACTTTATTAAAAATTACTTGCAGCCAAACATTACAGTCAGTGAGAATGAAAACGCTGCACATATCTGTTTTTAGCTCATAGTTTCTACTTGTGTTTTAATCTCCTTTTGGAGTTCTGTATTAGTCTTTCAAAACATGCATGGTATTAATAAAAATACTCTTCTTCTGAATTTTTTTTTTCATGAAATACCCACCAGAAGACATGTTTTTAGAAGTGGTGTTAGAGCTTAATAAATACAGACCAAACAAGTTATAGTTGGGCTGGTTTTGCTAATCGTGTATTTAGTTGACTAAAGAACCTTGTGGATGTGAACGGTGATAGTAGGCAATGCGGATTTGTTAGGCTGTGGTTGGTACGTCTTTATTCTCTTGTTTTGGATTTGAAGTGAAAGGGATGGAGTGAAACCCTGATAAGAGATTTTAAATGGGAACCACGTATTGCCATCCAGGGGACACAATTCCCCCCCTCCATTGCCCGTGAGATACTTGAAGAGCTGCTGCTCAGGTTGATCTAGTGAGGAGAACATTCCTGGGCTGTGGAAATCATAGATATTAGGGGTTGGAGGGAACCTAGAAGATCATCTAGTCCAACCCCACTGCCTGAGCAGGATCACCTAGACAAAGTCGCCCAGGAACAGATCTAAGCGGCTCTTAAGTGTCTCCAGAGATGGAGACTCCACAACCTCTCTGGGCAGCCTGTTCCAGAGCTCTGTCACCCTCACTGAGAAAAAGTTCTTTCTTGTGTTGACCTTAAACCTCTTGTGCT
>JAOEGS010001644.1:0-17214 GCA_025447755.1 Corythornis vintsioides
TTATCCTCAATGTCAGAGAGGAAAAATCCTGATGCTAGAGTCCTATTCAATTTACTCACTGAACTTGCTATCAGTTTTAGGATAGAAATTAGATAACTTTGTTGTTTTCTAATTGTTGTGTTGTCCCCAGGTACTATCCAGAATTGGTTTTTTAAAACTTTTTTTATTTCTTATTTTGATTACTGACATGGATTTTATTTTCTCTAAGTCAACACATGCACAACTCTGAAAATTTTTATTTTTCAGGATTATTATTTGGGGGAAAAAAAAACCCAATTCTGCAAATCAACAAAATACCTGCAATAAATAAATAAAATAGCATCCATCTACCTCTAGGCTTTGAGGGATAATTTGTCTGTTTTTCACAGAACATAGGGAAACTGAGAACTTATTTAATGAGTTACATGTGGTTTGGTATTACTGGCTTGTACTGATTATGGGGGAGGGAGAAGAATGATCCAGCCTTGCTTGTTCTAACAAGATCTCATGTCTTAATGACTTAAACACAATTATGTTCTTATATTACATATGACTGTAATGTCAATTATTTTAGGTTCCTTTTCTAAGATGACTTTAAACCTTTCTTTTAGTAGAGAAGATAGCATCTTTCTGATTACTATAGCCTGCCATTTTTTCAGCTAAGGTGGGACCTTCCCTTTCCATGTGATTTATCTGATTTTCTTACACTCTGAAATTTAGTGAGAACTGATTGCTCTGGTTGTCTGAATCATCATCTTCCTGAGCTGCATTCCCCACAGATTTTGCATTCTCTTCACACCTGATCAGTGATGTTTCTTCCAGAGCATTAGGAAAATGAGTGAGCTGGTAACTCATCCCTGTGGCATTTCCTGGAGAATTCATCTTTCATGGCTGATGATGTGATGAGAGGTGCATTTTTCAGCTCATTTGACTGGATTATAAATTGGTTGAATGTGTCCAGCATTAAAAATTCCATTTAATCAGAATGTTAGTATTGAACTAGATGCCTTGCACTCATAATGAGTCTTATACTTTTTAGTTCTTTCTATACACAAATTTTAAAACTGAGATGTTCTCTAAATTAATGTCTGAATTAACTTATTTTTATTAACTCTTCAAACAAGCTGCTTGTTGAATCTGAGATTAGATTGCATGAGATCAGAAGAAGTATGTGGGGTCTTGAAATTTATTGTCTATTGACTCTCAAAAATAAATCTCCATTGTTTCATATCTTTTAGTCTTTTGCAGTCTCCCCAGTTTCTTAGAATCATGGACAAATTAGCTCAGTGTGTACAGAGAGCTCCTCTTGAAATCCTTTTGTAATTTTTAAAGCATTCTTTATTTGCTCTAGACTCTGAGATGAAGATGGAGGTGATTGCAGATAATCCAAAGAGGCTGCCAGTAATTAATACACTTTTTAGAAGGCAGAATTACATCTCTTGAACCAAGTGAGATACTAATATCAGCTTGCAGGTCACTGTGTATAATTCAAATAGAATTGACACATTTCTCTCTAGGCCATTAGTTCTGTCCTTAAACACAACAGGAGATCAGTTATCAAAGAACTGAGCTATTAGGCATCTTTTTAAGGCTGAAACCTTGGACAGCAACACAAATGACTCCCAGCACTTAACTGCTCTTTGCAAAGAACATTTCACATTCATTCACTACACTCTGGAGTGATAACTGCCTGGCTCTCCTGACACTTGCATCACTTTTTCCTGGGTGAAGCTCTTGATTCATAGTTGGTTTTGGATAATATTCATCTTAACTACCATCTTGATGACTAGAGATAAAATCATGCAAGACTGTGATCATATTATTTTAATATATTTTGTTTTGGCATTTATCATTTAATTTCTTTTGTTGTCTTATCCTTACTATTGTCTTCTGTATTCCCCCCCTGTCTTGTTAGCCATTTTATCTGGAAAAATACCAGTCTTCCAGTATAACCACTAACTCATTTTGCCTGTAACTCTTCCTGACAGCAGACACTGTTGATTTCTTGTTCTCTTTGCATTGCTTCTGTACTTTTCCTAACCCTTCATCAAAAAGAATTCAGAAAATGAACTGAATTTGTGAGCTTAATCCTGGCCAAATGATATTTTGGTTTTGTCTTTTGTTCTGCTTATGGGTAGCCTGTGTCCATCTTCTGCTGGTTAGTTATTTGACAAATTCTTCCTTGTACAAGTTAGTTTGGTGATGCTTCCTGAAAGTGCTTCAGTTACTCAAAGGGCAGCATCAATCTGTGACAACCCCAATAAAGCAGAGACCTCCAGATCTCCATGTAGGCATGCTGTGATAAAAGCTTATTGCCAGGAATATCTTACAGAAGGATTTTTATTTTTTTTTTTTTCTTCTCCTACAGTGTCACTCCCACCTCTCCTCCTCTGCTTCTTGCAATGGCATCAGTGTACATGGTACTTTATAGATTAAAATGGTGTATTGCTCATCTGTTGGCTACTAGCTATGACATTGTCTTGTACCTTATTGGAATATATTTTGGGGGCAAAATATTGGATTGGAATGAAAACAGGAAAAATACTGAAGAAAATTGTGGATTATAATAATTGAACTTGAAAAATTATTTTCCTTAATGTTAGTCCTGTTGTACATGAAACTAATAGCAGTTACTAGTATTATACTAAGTTTAAATGGAATTCAGAGATAAAATGTTTAAGTGAAGATTAGCTTGGAGAAGTACCAATGAAAATAAAGTTTGGAAGTCTTTGTTAGGCAAATGGTCTGAATAATAAGCAAGTAGTATTTGTAATGATTGATTATGAAAATAATGTTTAAAACCAGTTTTTTAATATAGACAGCAGTATCTGTAAAAAATAAATTTGGAACATCATTTCTTTATCTTACCATGCCCCAAAAATGTTAAAAGATTAGGACTCTGGCAAAAGGGTGATGTTAGTCTGTAAAGATGACAGCCTGTCTTGTTTACATCCCAAAGAGATAATGCTGGTTGAATAGCTGATAAAGGTCTGTTGGAACATTATTTTCTACATGCATTTGAAGCTGCTCTGCTATCTTACTCCCACAGGTATATTTTTGTGTGTAAATGTGTACATATATCAGCCAGTGGAGTTAGAAGAGCTGAGCTGGAAAGTAAAATCACTGAACAGAATTAGTTGAGAATAGTAACTGAGCAAACCTATGTATTATACTATTCATTGCTGTCATCAGAGCATCATTTCTCTATGGCTCTCATTAGTACTGTGTGTGGAAGAGCTTCTTATTATAACTTGTTGAGAATGTTGAGAATGATGTAAAATTTCATCCTCTGTATTACTTCAGGAAAAATCTTAATTAAGCATTGTTGATGCCATAACTTATACCACGTGGGTCTTTTCATTGAATGCCTTAAACCTTAGAAAAAATTGAGATAAAGTTTGAGAATAACTAGTTTCCTATTAAGAAAAATGCAAAACAAAACCACAGATCAGTCAGAAAGCACCTTCTATTTATATAATTGGTTAATGAATTTTAAAGGTTAACCAGATCCAGAAGGCTATAATAAATAGTGAAAGGAAAATCCATTCCCTCTACCTTGCAGAACCTGCTGTGATGTTTAGTGTGACTCAGTAACTCCTGTTGTTGCCAAACAAGCATCTTATCAGAGTCAAGCACTTGTTCTTCATGAAAATGCAGTGAGGAGGTAACTTGACATATTCACTCCATTGCAGGACAAGAATAACTAGACAATTGAGTTTATTTCAGAATTGTTAGGCATAAGTACTGCGTGATGCTAGAGAAGAATTGGTCCAAAAATCATCAGAGCAGAAGAGATCACTTCAGTTGCTCTGTTTTGTTGCTCAAAATATGTTAAAACTGTTGTTTTCTTTGTGGCATCCTTGGCACACCTTTTCTCTGTAAACTATTTGGTTTTTCTTTTTAAAAGAAGGTCTTTTTATTGCAATAAGAAATTTTATTGTTATTTTTTAAAGTAAAATCCCTGTGTTTTATGGTGCATTTTCATATCTTTTATGAGCATTTGTTTCCCTTTGTCTTTGATTGAAAAACTGACAACCAGACAGAACCTGTAACATGTAATTTGGTCTTTGCATGTAAGTGGACATGTGGAGCCAGTATGTAAGAAAGTCAGCCTTTGATTAGCAAACTAATCCTGTATCTCTGCTTCCCTTTCCAGAGTGCTCATCTGGCTATGGTTGATACTCTCATGATGGCATATACTGTAGAGATGGTCAGTGTTGAGAAGGTGATTGCATGCACTCAGCAGTATTCATCCTTCTTCCAAGCTGCAGATGTACCCTATGACATTGAGGATGCTGTCATGTACTGGATAAACAAGGTATGGATGCCTGAAAAGCAAACTGTCCTTTCCTCCATAGTCTGATTTGATTAGAGATGAGTGGCTGCAATCTGTGTGTAGGGAAATCATGAGTGTGTCTGATACAGACTCATCCTTCATCTGCTGTGTTTGGATAATAAAAAGCAGTTAGCAGAAGTAAACTAATCTTAAATCAAATCAATGGGATGCCTAAATAATAACCATTTAATCTGACAGCAGTTGCTGTTGAGGTGCCATGGCAGCTACTCAAGCAGCTCTCTGGCTTTGGAAGAGTTGTTGTCTTGCTGTGTAATTTATCATGTAAATCCAAGGTACTCTGTATTTGAACAAATCTTGCTGGAAGTGATCTACCTTCACTTTATAATCAAATAACAAGGACACACTGTTAATCAACTGTGAGCAAGCATAAGAAGGGGCAAGTCATTTGTACAATGTCAAGCTAACAACTAGTGACCCCAGACAGCATCTGAGACTGACATTTGCTGATTATGCCTCAGGGCTGTAGTCTGAAATATTTAATCTTTTCAGTGAGCCTGGTGGTAGTGATTGACAGACCTTTTGGAAACTTACCATTGCTATGACTTGATTCTTAGAACAGACCATTGACTAAACTCTTCTGTTTCTAGGTAAATGAGCATTTGAAAGACATAATGGAACAGGAACAAAAACTAAAAGAGCATCACAGCACAGAATCTGCAGGAGGTCAAAAGGTAAGTGTAAGAGTTAAAATATTTTAAACAAGTTTTACCTGTAAAATAGAAGCAGTTATTGTTCTTGTTATCATTTCCATGAAATTTATTTAACACTGACCAAGTTGCAATTTTTATTGCCAGTTCTCCTTTTTGACAAATAAATCTTTGATACCAGCTGTGTTAGTCCTAAATAATTTTTTAAGATTAATGCTTCCAGTAGCATTAAAGCTATAGTCAGATCAGGTATGAAAAAGACATTTTTGTAATTTTTTCTTGTGAATTGCATTGATCCCCAAAGATAAAATCATATGTGACATCATGGGGAGCATTCCTCTGGCCATGATCCAAAATACTGGTTGATTACAAGTTTTATTATATATACAATAAAAACAGATTGACTACCTTTCCTAACAAGTTTGTTTGTTTTTTTCCCTTTTGTTTGCAAAGCTCAGTTAAGTAGCATTACCCCCATCCAAATGTGGGAAGATAGCTTGAGAGTGAGATCATTTATCCTGTTTTGCTATGATGATTATTGGGGGAATTTGTTTGAACACCCTTTGGTACAATTCCTGCTCTGATTTCCTAGCTGCTGCAAGGCTGTAATCCCAATTTCATGTAAGGAGCATCACCTTTTCAATGCTATGCTGAAGGAGTTGGGGGTTACCTGGCCAGGCTCAAAGTTTTAAATATATATATTCCCAATTTGTAAAAATTCAGGAATGTTTATTTGTGGTTTTATTGGGGAATTTTATATTAGGAATAGCAAGGTAAAAAATTTAGTTGATAATTTCTCTTTAATGTCAGCATTTGGATTCAACCATTGAAAGACTTGTGTAGTCTGTAACTTTGATCCCATCAATGAACCCAGAGGAATAAAACATTTAGATTTTAAAAATGTATGCATTTGGGGTGTTTTCATGTGAATCTGTGTCACAGTCAGAGCCCTGTTCTGTTGGCTGATGTACACATAAGACAGCAAATAATTGCCATACCATGGAAAAATTGGTAATTAAAGCTTTCTGTACCCTGAATTTTCTTTACTGTTGAATATTTGCCTCAGTTTGGAATTGCACATGCACAAGCATCTGAGATTTAGAAACCTTTACAGCACAGAATGAGTGACTCTGTTTGTTAATTCATGGCAATGACCCCACCTCTTAGATCTTAGCAAACCTGTGAAATAACTGTAGCTAAATTCTTATACTACATTTGGGTATTGCTAAAATATCTATATCTGTTTTTTTATCCGAATACTAATTTAGTGTGGGTTAATTTTTTATTTTATTTTTATTTTTTTAATTATTATTATTATTTCTATTTCATGGTATGCCTGTGTTTAGTTGTTATTATGACATTTTCTAAATGAAAGAAAAGCAGAGGGGGGATGGAGTTCTGTTTTGCTATTAACTAAAGCAATAGTATGACATGGTTTTCCATTTTTATGTTTTAATTTTAATTTCTGGCCAAGAAGCAGCAAAGTTTTATACCTACAAAGTGAAACAAAGTTGATGAGTAGACATAGAAATTATTATTTCCTACTGTGATCATTCCATAAATGTATAAGTTGTGAAAAGTAATTTCAACATAATCCTCAAGTTTGCCAAATTAACAATTTACTGAGTTAAAATCTGCATTAAACCTTTTTGCAATAAACAATAAATCAACATTTCTGGAAATAGTGTCATATACACAGATAAATAAATAACTGATAAAATAGAGCTATTTTCTATTTCTGGGTAGATAAAACCAGCTAAACAGATGATAAAATTGCTTTTTTCCTTCACTTACTTCTGCTGCTGGCTTCCTGTAGAAGATGAGAGGAAGGAATATGTGATTTTTTAGTTCCAGGTAGCCCTCTGTGGATCTTGCTCAGCTGGTGATCTGTGTTAACCTCATCCTCTTCTGGTAGAGTCTCTGCATCTTTCAGAATGGGGTTTCCCAGTCCTGCAGTGAAAAGCTGTGCTGTTCAGGCTTCCATGGGATGTATGGCTGAATAATACTTAGTAAATAAGGCTGCACTGCTTAAACTGCTTTCCACTGACTTGAAGCTTCCTCAAAAACTTAATTTTTTGTGATTATTTTTTTTTTTTTTACTGAATTCATCTCAGCAGATTTAGGTCAAGTCAATGCAAATCCTATGAGAGAAACAAAAGTAAAGTATTTGCCCAGAGACCTGAATTCCTTAAAATGAGTTTAAGCAGCACAGCTCCCAGTGTGAAGGTAAAACACTAACTCCAGGGTTCCACTTGAGGTGTAAGGTGGCATGAGTCCACACTGCTGCCAAAAGCTAACCTGGCAACAAGCAAAGCTTGCAGCAGCATCAGTTTCTTGATCCAACTAACTCAGAGCTGCATGGACACACGTGATGATGTGAGGAAGAATATTGAATGTATTTCAAGTGTTTGATGGAGAGTGTGAGCATCATCCTGTGGCTCCACAGAGGGAGTTTACACTGAGTGAAATTTATTGTAGTCATGTTTAAAACTTTTGTTAGAAATTTAAACAACCTTGTAAAGCTGTACACCCTTAACATGAAGGATTTTTGTTGTTGTTCTGTTTTATGGGTGATTTTCTTTTTTATAAACACTGTCAGATGGGATTCTTTACTCAGTTTGGTTTATTTTTAATAAATTTCATGTGGAAATAAGTTTATTCCTGTTGATATATAGGACCAACAGCCATTGAATTCCCATTATGTTGTCCAAGAGGTTTCAGTTTTTCTTTATTAAGTTCCTTTACCAAGTGTATATTTCTAGATCTTCTATGCTTTGCCTCAACTATAGTTTTGGACCAAGTGGACTAACAAAAATAGATTTTGGATTGCTAGTTTTGAGCTTAGTTTGCACTTTTACAGAGCTAGTTTTTGGAATAGAAAAATTTTGTCATTAAATAGATACTGAGGGATCTTTTGAACCCAAGTCTGAAATACTCTTGTGCTTGATAAATCAGAGGAATGTTCCTATCAGTGTTAAGTGGAATTTTAGGTAGCCCAGGGCCAATCTCAGTCCATTTACCTCCAACCTGCTTTATGACATGGCTTAGAATTCCTTCTGTGTACAGCAGCTTTCCTTAAGGCTTTAATGGACACACAGTATTTTAACAGCTGCATCAAATAATAAGCTTCTGTAGCAATTTTATTCCATAATATTTGTAAAACTACCTCTTAATAATTTCTAGAAAATATTTCTCTTCATTTAAAATAAAATTCTTACCAGTACTTTTGTAATGGGCTTGAATTATTTTATTTCTACCCTGAAGTCAAGACAGTGGTGACATTTTCTATGTGAATTTATAATACTGCTACACTTAATTTTTTTTTTAATAGTAGAACTATTATGCAAGACTAGTGTATAGAGTTCCAGAAAAAGTCACTGGCTTCTGTGTGCTCAGGATTAAGTTTTTAGATGAAACTTTATATTTGTAAGACTTTTCCTTTACGATTTGATGTTGGTTTTTTTAATCACAAATGAGTTGAGATTTCTATGCATCAGTTCTGACCATTTCTCTGCCAGAAGCCAAACTCCATCTACATTTCAGGTCATTGCACATCATGCAGCTGAAGCTGATGTGATTTGTCATTGCAAAAATACCACTGCCCCCACCTCTTGTTCTGAAAACTGTCCTCTAATTGTTTAAAAATATTGATTAGAATATTTAACACGACTATTTGGCTGGAAGTAACTAATACAAACTTCATTGCAATTGATTGTACCACACCTACATGTGTTTATACCTTCTTTTTTGTCATTGCTTTAGCTTCCATGCTTGCCCATATGTGCTGTTGGAGTTCATTTTGATACTTGTGATATCATGATTTCAAGTCTCAAATGAATTCTCCAGTCAGATTGCATATGTAGGGTACAATTACATAGATGGAGAGCATTAAATAAATTGCATTGGTCTGACAATCCTAGCTGTTCTTGTGAGAAAATGATCATGTTCATCTACTGCAGACATATTTCTCCAGTGTTATTCTTGCTAATTAACTCCATATGCAGAGGTTACAGTGCACTAATGCTTACTCTTAAATTACTATTCACTGTTATATAAAAATTAGAATGTTAAAGAAAACTGCTTTGTAAAAGTAATTTATGAAATCTGATAAATTGTTCCTTTTTTTTTTTTTTTCTTTGCTTTTTTTGCTTTTATTCTTTTTTTTCCTACTGCTTCCTCTGAAGTCTCCTACCAAATGGTTTTGGAAACTGGTTCCTGTAAGTTTGCCCAACTGCTTCACTTCAATCAAATAGCTTATTTTGGGAATGGCTTTGTCCATGTCATGCTGGTTTATTCATTTAATTTGTCTCTACAAGATTACTTTAGAAGAAGTTGCTCTGCAAAGGTGTGCATGATATAGATGCTTATTTTGCAAGGTAATCTGTGCAAAATAAATGTAAATTATGCTGGACAAGGAATTAGTTTTCAAGCAGGCCAGTTCACTATGGGTTGGTGTATGGCAGTGTACCTCTTATTAACTCATGTCAGATGATTTTTTTGTTTTTTTTGGTTTTTTACAAACTACTTTTTCATAAGGTTTCAGTAGAATCACAGTGTCAGGGGTTGGAAGGGAGCTAGAAGATCATCTAGTCCAACCCCCCTGCCAGAGCAGGGGCACCTAGACCAAGTCACCCAGTTCTTTGTTCTACAACAGATTTGGCTGGAACAAAATAATCAGTTTGTTCAGATATATGCAAAATTGCAAACTTGTGGTCTGAATTCCTAAGAATTAATTCTCACTTATCTTTGATCTAAGTATTAGCAAATGACTAATCTAGCAGTCCCTCAGCCACTTCTTGTCACAACTAATAAAAGACTGCTCATATGCACAAAAGAGGCAATTGCATGTGTGCAACAACAAAAATATTGTCCAAAGAGCCAGTTGAAGAAGTACCATCTACAGCAGTCTAATCAATATTCAACTTCATAGCAGTTTATGCTATAAGGGCCCCATTCTCTCTGTATTACAGAGGTACACTACTCTTCACAATCAAGATACTGTAGTTAAATGGAGGGAATAATAAAAAAAAAAAAAAAAGCACTATGTGATCAGAAATGCAATCACTTTTTTTTTTTATTTCTACAAAATAAGATGGCTACTTCAAAGCACTTTCAGATTCTGGTTTTGTTCTTTTTGCCTAAGGGTTTAGTTTGATAATTACTTTCTTCCCTTGCATAAAAATGATATTCAAATATAAAATAATCTATTGAAAAGTCTAGTTTGCCTGCCAGTTGTCCATAAACAACCTGAACTAGTGGCAATTAATTGCTTAAAGTTTTAGTTTAGTAGAGATGCAGCTCAAACCACGAGAAGTTTATGATACAGAGGTTCATCTTTTGCATTATTGCATCCATATTTAGTAGCAAACATTGCAACTGATGAGAAGAGTTTCTTCAGGTGGAAGCTTATTAAAAATGCAGTGTAATTACCAGTGTCTTTTATTTTTTAGTATAATTTCTTTTATCTTTTCAACCAAATTGAAACACGATGCCTGTTCTACCCTAATGATCCTAGCATATCAATTTACATAAGTGTGTTTTTCCTTAAGGAACATGCCTAGCATAGTCTTTATAATGAATTAAGTCTTTGTTCTGGGCCCACTGAGATGACAGTTTCCACCATCTGTGGGCACTGTTTGTAAGGCCAGTGAAAACATCATTAAAAGGCAGATTTTCCCAGGATTAACTGTGCAAAATCACTGTATTGCCCTTTTCAAAAATGCTTGAGCACTCCATTGAAAAAATGGTATTTGAAGGAATATATCCATTACATAGGGCTTGTTGAGCCATGATTTTGGAGTCCATCTGTATCCTCTAAGTTTTCATTTTTTTTCATAAATTAATTGTCATAGTTCATAGACTTCATTTCATTTCATATATATGCTGTTGTGGTACTTGAAACTCCCAGGTTTTCCATCATAGTGGGTCACTGGACTGCCATAGAGTGAAAAAGAGCAAACTTTTACTGCAAGTGTGATTGGCCTATTTCCTTAGAAATAGTAGGAAGTACCACTAATATTGGGAAAATATTAATAATGCATGAAACACTAACATGATTTTGTTTGATGTTAGTTAATATATCCCATACTTGACACACAAACACCAGATATCTCAGATATGAAATAAAGACTGAGATGTGGCTTTTAAAAATATTATTTAGTTCAATTTTTCTGGGCCAGATATTTTTTCTATAATGGTATCTGCTGTTGCCTGATTATACATGTGCTTCTTGGGCCAGTTAGAGGACACTGATGTTCACTAAAGCTAATTCCCTGTGAACCTTGACAGAAATCCAGTGACAGTAAGTGAAGCCTTCAGGGTTAGTCTGTGGTTCTGCAGATTTTCTTTGCCAGCAAAGTAAACTTAATTCCCACCACACCTATAAACCTCAGCCCTGCCCATTCATTCACTGCAGAAACAGATGAGAAGAGGGATGTTGTTGGGGGTCAGTGGCCTTGCCATGCAGCTCCATCAGCAATTGTTCCAGCACAGCCAAAAGGTGGAGAGTCAGAGATAGTAACATCCACAGAGAAGTCAATATTAGCTTTGTAGCCAATGGCATTTCTCTTGGGTTATTTTTTTCTGCCATCCAAAAGGGGCATTACATGACTAAATTGAAGAAACACCACTGAGGATATTCAGCTATTTCATGAATATTGCTTTTTCACTAGGGGTGTAAAACCTACAGCTTGAATCCACTGCTTCATCTGCTTCAGAACCTGTCTGAATTTCTGCATTCTGTGTTGTAGGCTCGTTACAGGAAGGAGCAAACATTTCTTAAACAGCTGCCCTGCATTCCACTGGTGGAGAATCTGCTGAAAGATGGTACAGATGGCTGTGCTCTAGCTGCCCTCATCCACTTCTACTGCCCAGACATTGTCAAACTGGAGGGTATGTCTGATGTCAACAAATGTCCATGAAAGTTTACATGTCAGTGTCTGATAATTATGTGCAGGAAGGTGCTTAAATATTCTATCCAAGCAGCATAATTTGAACATGGTGTGTCAATACTAACTTTGTGCCTATTAATTTTTACACATAAATAAAAGGAACCAAGGTGTCCTTCCATGTTGTCCTCACTTTTATGTTCTCATTCTATTGTAAGTATACTGAGATATATTGTTATGGATCTGACTGTGGCAACACATCTGCCTTGGGGCTACAGAGCTTCAAACTACCTGGAAAATTCTTATTTTTGATGCTGCAAAAGCGCTTTCCTATCAATCTGAGCACTTAGAGTTAGTCAAGCACTGTGCAGCTGCACTGGCAAATAATTGCTCTGTATCTAGATCATTTATAGAGTAAACAAAAAGCTATAGTCTAGAGTGGTTTTGGTGCTATACTGGTCTATAATAGTCATTATCTCAGTGGCTGATAAGCAGCTTCAGTTTGTTCTGTTGCTCAGTGGCCTGGTTCAAGTCCTATCTTCCTCTTGGCACCAAAATGCCTCACGTAGTTGTAAAACACCTTGGCAGCTAACACCCATCATTTTCTGCTGGTGTTCTGTCTGTGATACCTTTGATCTCGTGGGAACACTTCCACAGATGCATCCTGAGAAAGCCAGGAATATGAACAAGGTGTAAAACTTACTAAGGACTGAAATCTGGAATTCAGATACACTGCTTTTTACAGGGAGTGTCCAGCACAGGGGGCACTGAAGATGAAAGGCTCCAAGATGAATGTATTCACCACTCTTCTTTGGCTTCTGACTTCTGAAAAATGCAGCTTTCTCTTTACATCTGTGTTGCAGCCAAATATACTATTGCATTCAATCAGGGAACAGTTAAAATTTGGGTAGCCCTGAATGGGGGTAACACCTAGTTCCTTCTAACTGCTTTAGCATGACTGAAAATACAGACAGTCCAAAAGGTCTTGGGTATCTTGTGTGACCACACAGATCCTTACCCACAGAGTCCTCCAGCATCTGACTTCAAACAAGGCATGCACATGTCATGTTTGGAACTTTAGTTTTCTTTCTTGCTGGGTGTCCCAGCATCATCTGCCCTATATGTATAGATATATAAATGTGCATGTTATTGTCTCAAGTAAATTCAAACATACTCTGAAGCAAATAGAATCACTTGGAAACAACTTTGCCTATCTTCTCTGTATTTAAAGAATATAATTCTGGTGCATGTTAAATTTCTGTTGTCTTCAATAGACTTTCTCTGCAACTAGTCCACTCTGGGTTAATTTTTCTTCAACGTGGATGTTTGTACACAGAAATCCAGGCTGGCATCTCACATGCTTTACACAGTGCTCCTCTGTCACTGCTGGAAATACATTTTCTGATACTTTTCAGCATCATGTTTGTATTTTTTCACAGCTGCATCATGCTGGAAGTTCATAGACATCTTTACATTGGCTAAGACACAATACCTCCCTGCTCTGTAGCACTTTGGAAACTGAATTTTTTCCTGTGGTGGAACAGGGTGACCAGGGAAGTTGTGGACTTCTCACCCCTGGAAATGCTTCAAGCCAGGCTAGCTGAGGCTGTGGGCAACCTGGTCTGGTGGGAGGTGTCCCTGTTCATAGCAAGGTTGTTGGAAGTAGATGATCTTTAAGGTGCATTCCAACTCAGGCCTTTCTGTGATTCTATGAATTGCATGAGAATTGTATGAGATCCAAATGCATGACTAAATTTAATCCCATTTCAGTTATAGTCATTTTTTTTTCCTATTCATCATCAGGTGTAGGGTTGGGATGATGGGATATGGCTGATTTTACTCAGAATGAGAACACAAGCCTCAAAGTAGATTCCTTGTCTGAAGAAACCTTTTATCCTAAGCAGTTTGACATTTATGTGGAGCTCTGTCATACACTGGTGCTTTAGAAATAAAATCTAATGTATGCTCTGGAAGTATATTTCATTTTCTTTAATTCAGTCCTTTTTACAAGGATTGGTTTTTTCTTTCTAGGAAATGATAATTTTTACTTAATTTTCCCATAAGGAGTCATAAAAAGTAAGCAAAAAGTTTGGGTTTTTTTTTTTTTTAACCTGTCTAATCTTTGCTTTTATTCTTTCTTTTCAGATATTTGTTTGAAAGAAACAATGTCTTTGGCTGACAGCCTGTATAATCTCCAGTTGATTCAAGAATTTTGTCAGGAATATCTTAACCAGTGTTGCCATTTCAGTCTTGAGGATATGCTCTATGCAGCTTCTTCAATAAAGGTAAATAAATGAAATAAAAATGCTTTATCTTCTTTCTTATCAGTTGATGGTTAAAGAATGTAATCTGTGCTATTTCTATTCAAATGTGATTGTGATCTTCATTAGGTGCATTTATTGAGGCTTTAACAAATGGACAAAATACTGAACAGTTGTTTAGGGAATTACTGCCCTTCTTACTCTTTTCTGTGTAGACAAGAATTTTATGGGGTTGAACCTTACAACTTTTTAATGTTTATAGAAGTGTAAACTTAATTTCATTGAAATATACCCAGAACACAAGCAGGAACACAGTTGTTTGAATAAACAATTAAGCATTGTCAGTCATTCTGAGTTTTTTTTCTTCTCTTTCTAAAAAAGAAAACTTACTTCTATCATTTTTTAAGCTTGCGTGGAAGGACAAGGAGTAATTTAATTATTTCTTGCCTAATTATAATTTCAATTTTTCATTCTTGTGTTTCTCTGAGACTTTCTTCTGTATAAAGCACTCTTGATTTGCTTAAGATTCTTCTTGGCCTGCCTTTAGGGAATGAATTATTCTTTTTATGGAGTCAGCATATCCATTGCTGATGGTATATAATTGGTTTCTAAATATCTGGGTCGTTTCACTGCTTTCATGATCTTTACAGCAGCCTCAAAAACTGAGTCACAGAGGCTTGAGCTTCAACACCCCTGTCTTCTGTAGGGCTGAACCCAGTCCTTTTCAAATATGCAGTGAGCTGCCAGGGTGACTAAGGGCAGTAGGACTTAAGTCTAGACTGACTTAGCTGTTGCTGGTTTCTTTTGTGTGTGCAGAGTTGCACAGTGACTGCTTTAAATGAGCTTTTGGTATTTTTAAATGCCAGATACACTAATCTGCCTACATACTTGTAAAAAGGCTGCTGCATTGCAGTCTCTCTTGTCTGTGGTTTCCCAACATATGGTCTTACAAACACATCACTGATCTTGAGTAGGACTCCTTCATTGCGTTTTGTTTCTCTTTGCTTACAGGTACATGGAATAAATGGAGTTAATTATTCTTCTGTTTCATTCATGACAATTAATACCACCATTTTTTAATAGTCATGGTTTTAATTACTACTTAAACCAGAATGCACTATGAAGCTTCAGTTTTAACTACATTAAATGTTTTGCCAACACCCCAATCCATCAGGCTTTACACTTCTAAAACTACAGGCTCAGTAAACTTGCTTTTTCTGAACACTGTTTCTAGAGGTGTTTTTCTAGAGGTTTTTTTCAAAGCTGTTTCAAAGACTCTCAGTATTTCTAGAACTGAGAAAGCCCTTCTGTGATCATGTTTTTACAAGTTGCTGTGGTATGGTTACTTATTTAGATGTAAATGCTACAAAGAAAGGCTGCCAAGATTTTCTTCTAAGACTTGGCATGGAAACTTTAGCTAGTACTTTAAACTCTGGTTTTCCAGTGTTAAGAATAAATTTGCTTCCAAAATAAATGCATGGTTATAAAGAGCTCTTTCTTAGTTTTCCAGTGCATCTGATCACAGTAAGTTTTCATAAATGTACATATTCTCCAAAGAATTTTGATATTTTCAGTAGTACACATTGAATTAAACTGGTTAGAAGACAACTTTATCTCAGCCTACAAAACTGATATAGTATCAAGTTTTAGGATGTATAGAAGCACATGTCTTTGTTGCAGGTATCTTTGTTAATCAGCAAAAATGTCTGTTTGTTTTCAGGGTGACTCCTACTGCACAGTAGGTGACATTATGCCTTTGGGTAAAAGTCTAACAGAAAGAATAAAAAGAACCAAACTGCTGATTCATTACTGGAAAAAAGCCTCAAGAAAAAAACCAAAACAAACCAAAAACAGATGAGTTTTTGGAATGACAGTTGTGTGGTCCTAGGAAGTACACTAGGGAACCTGATTTCATGCTAGTCCTTGAGAAGGAAGGGAGCAGAGCCTCTTTGAAAGTGATCAAGCACCAAGTGCATACATACCTTGCATTCTTTACTGGGCATGCTGCACTGTCCTGTAGTTAAATCAAGGTAGGCAGCACACAGACATGTAGTGCAGGATTTGCTCAAGGTGGTTGTGCCCCCTTTTGGCTCTCCTATCAAAATGTGCAGTAACAACATCAGAGTAATTTCAAACTTCATTTAACAACCATGCAGAGTCTTAGATATAAGCTTTCAGATTTTGCAGCAGATTAAACTGTTGGCTTAGTTCTGTTGTAGCACAGAGGAGAAATAGGCTTTGTCTGGATTTCTAGACAGCTTTCATGTGGCATAATCAAATGAAGCAGAAAGTAAGTTTTGTTGCTTCTCACTTGCCCACTTTTCCTCCTGTAAAAAAAAAAGACATTGGTGAAGTTCCTCCTGAGATGTTTGCTAAGGCAGGGCTACTGATGTTAAAAAACAATTTGAATACATTCCATGGATGCTTGAGGCACCATCAAAGGACCATACTGGTTCCTGGTTATTTTCCTTTGAGACAGACAAACACAAGTAGTGAGAGATTACATAAAAATAATGTTTTCTGAATCCTCCCTGCATATTTAACAAGATGAAATAATATAAAAACTTGGATCTCTCAAGTTGTGCAGTTTGCTTTCTTGCCCTGATCCTCCCTCTTCCCTTAGCCTGTAAGCAGATTTATCCTGAGACAGGATTGATTGATTTTATTTTTTATTTTTTTTTTAGTATCTTGTTCTTCACCTAATCTGGAAAAATTTGTGCTGCTAATTTAATCTACACATATTGTTGTATATTCCCTTTTCATTGGCAGAGGAGTGAGTCAGGTTGAGACCAATCACAACCATTATTAGAATACTTCAACTGAATCTATCACTAATAAGAAATCACTATTCACACAATGCATTCATTTGCTCACACAGTTGACACACATACTTGGTCATTCTTTTTATAGCTCAGAATGCAATCCTTCCAGAAGTAGGGGTTCATACTGGCCCCCCAGTGGCTTTGGGAAGGTGTCCAGAAAGTCTTGCAAGCATCATCAGTGCTGTCAATATGTTCAGGGTGAGTGTAGGGAGGATGGAGCCAGACTCTGCTCAGTGCCATCCAGTGACAGGACAAGAGGCA
>JAOEGS010001644.1:28507-48571 GCA_025447755.1 Corythornis vintsioides
AAATTATATTCACATCTGTGTATGAAATAGCTATCTTAAATATAGGTATACTTACATATTTATTATATTATATATGAAGCTGGGCAAAAGAGAGTACACCAAACAGTGCCTTTAATACTACAGCCTTAAAAGAATTTTAAGCCCAAAGGTGAATATTTCTTTGTAATTAATCATGAGTTGCTCAGTTACTTCCTTTATTCCATTCCCTACTAGGTCATCATTACATGGAGTTTCGTTTGACATTTCTTTTGACAAAGAAAAAAGCATTCCTGTGACTACCCCAAGCAGAGGAATGACTAGATCTGTGAGCAATGAAGGCCTTACATTAAACATGAACCGTATGCCAAAGCATATTAGAAAAAATCTGTCCTTCAAATCAGTAAACAGAGAGGAGGAAAATCAAGATATTGAAGAGGAAAAAGACACAATAGCTCATAAAGACACAAAGGCCAATCAGTCTCTTGCCACAAATAAAAAAAATGCCAATGAGAGTAGCCACTACAGGTTTCCAAATGGAGCTCTGCAAAACAGGGCAGTTCTGGATGATTTTGGCAATCAAATTGAGACACCCAGCATTGAAGAGGCTTTGCAGATCATTCATGACACTCAAAAATCTCCCAGGGTTATCCAACCAGACCAAGTTACAAATGGGTTCTTTCTTCACAATCAGGAAATGAGCATCTTGAATTCAAACATTAAACCAAATCAGTCCACCCCTGATATCATCACAGACACAAAGGGTGCTCTGAGTCCCGTGACTGACAACACAGAAGTAGATACTGGAATACATGTCCCTTCAGAAGATATTCCAGAAACAATGGATGAAGACTCTTCTTTGAGAGATTACACTGTAAGCATGGACTCTGACATGGAAGAGCCATCTAAATTTCTCCAGGAGTATGACATGCGAGCTGGCAACCACAGAGATCAGTTAAGTCCCTGTCCCAGCTCAGTAAGTACCAAATCACAGGCAGGCAGCAGTGCTTCTTCAAGTTCAGGAGTTAAAATGACCAGCTTTGCAGAGCAGAAATTCAGGAAGTTGAATCACACAGACAGTAGAAGCAGTGGAAGCAGTTCTCAGAAAACCACCCCAGAGGGTTCTGAGCTGAACATCCCTCACGTGGTTGCTTGGACTCACATTCCAGAGGAGGCATCTGTCCCTCAGGGAAGAGACACTACACAGTTACTGGCCTCTGAGATGGTGCATCTTAGAATGAAGCTGGAGGAAAAGAGGCGAGCCATTGAAGCACAGAAGAAGAAAGTTGAAGCTGCATTCACAAAGCAGAGGCAGAAAATGGGAAGGACAGCATTCCTCAATGTTGTGAAGAAGAAAGGTGATGCAGTGTCACCTCTCAGAGAAGAAGCAGCAGGAGCTGAAGATGAGAAGGTCTTCACTGACAGTAATCAGTTGAAAGACAAAGAAACTCCAAAGTCAGATGAACAACCTAGTAAGGCTTCAGAATTAATAAAAGAAAATGCTGAAAATTCTCACAGCAAATGGCTGAAATCTCCCGCTACATCTGTGGATGCTGAGAAGCAGTGGAATTTAGCAAGCCCCTCAGATGAAAATTTTAATGAAGGAGATATCTTAGAGTATACAAAATCTATTGAAAAACTAAACTCTTCCCTCCACTTTCTACAACAAGAAATGCAACGTCTGTCCCTTCAACAGGAGATGTTGATGCAGATGAGAGAGCAACAGGCTTGGGTTATTTCTCCTCCTCAGCCTTCTCCTCAGAAGCAGATCAGGGACTTTAAGTCTTCATCAAGGCAAATGGGAGCTCCATCTTCTGTCACCCCTTTCTCCCAGGAATCTCCTCGCTCTACACACCAATCTCCACAGTCTTCCAACAGGAAGAGTGCATCTTTCCACATTAAAATGCCAAGGACTCCTAGGCCAAATGAGCTGAAAATAACCCCTCTAAATCGTACCTTAACTGCCCCAAGGTCTGTGGACAGTCTGCCCCGTTTGAGGAGGTTTTCTCCAAGTCAGGTTCCCATTCAGACTAGATCATTTGTTTGCTTTGGAGATGATGGTGAACACACAGGTGAACCTGCATTAAAAGGAAACCTTTTGAAGGAAGTCAAGGCTTCTTCAGAAGAGGCAGCAAAAGATGAAGGACCAAAGGTGCTGAAACAGTGTGAACAGAGGTTGGAGGAAAAGGAGATGAAGCCTATTGAATCCAATGTTTCTGAAGTATTATCTCAGCCTATCACAGAAACCATCTGCCTCACCCCAAATGAAGATCAGCTAAGCCAACCAGTTTTACCAGCACCAGCTCCCAAAACAGCAAACTTAATTGAAGTTTCTCTGTCAGATTTGAAGCCACCAGAAAAAAATGAAGTATCTGTTGAGAAATATGAAGGTGAGAGTGATAGAGAACAATTTGAGGATGACCAGAAAGTGTGTTGTGGATTCTTTTTCAAGGTAAGACAATCTAGTGGGTTTGTATGCCTGTTATTAAGGTTTTATTTGCAAGGGAACTTCTTAATTCAGATATGGATTTCAATGATGACTTTCCACTGAAGTCAGAGCAGATTGTTCTGCAACACTAAATGTACAAACATATGTTTTGTACTTGCTAACTAACCTGTCATCCTGAGAGTTGTAAGATTCTACATACTGCAGTTCTGAGCATGACAGAGTATCTCTTTCCACTCATGGTTGTGGAAGAATCAGGAAGATACATGATTAATGTAGACTTTTTTAACTTAAGCTTTGGTGATCTTAATTAAGCATTCTCATATCTCACCCTCACTTCCCCATTCTATAGCCACATTTAACTAAAAGGTTTTGAAGTACTTAACAGGTTTTTTATTTTAGTTTCTTTTTTTAATTATTGACTGTGTCCTGAGTTGTACTTTGGAGAGAGTTTTTGTTAGCTAGGGAAGTACAGTCTTCTGAGATTCCCTTTTGAAGTTGGTATTTGGGAGCACTCTCTGTTATTAAAGAGTTGCATTCAGACAGACTTTTAACTATAATGCACATGGTAAGAGAGTGGTCTAGACACTGAAAGCCATCAAGGTTTTGAATTGCAATCTTGTGTGACACAAGATTTTGGGGTTTTCCATCTGAGATGTGCCTTGCTTGCCTGGAAGCATTCCTTGATTCTAACAAAACACTTGGCTTGATCAGCATTTGCTGATACCTACAGGCTGCATAGTTAGTGCTTTTTGTGCTAACTTACCTTCAAATTCATACATGTAGAGTCTTCTAAAGCTGAATACAGAAGTTTATGCTGTGTGGAAAACAATTCTAAAATAAAATATTTCATTTAACAAGTTTATGTAAGTGTTGAATTTGATGTTTGACTTAGGAAGGAAAACAAAAAGTTTTTAATAGTCTTAAGAAAAATCTTTAAGATACTACAAAATATGTTAGGATATTGTAACTCAATGTACAGTACTAAGTGTCTAACGGCTTGGCAAAATCCACTGCTGAATTCAGAGATCTTAATATTTTTGGGTCCTTTTCCTTAAAATACTGTTGCTGCCAGGATGATCAAAAGGCAGAAAATGACATGGCAATGAAGCGAGCAGCGTTGTTGGAGAAGAGGTTGAGAAGGGAAAGAGAGACTCTGCTTCGAAAGCAGCAGCTGGAAGCAGAACTAGAGCATAAGAAGGAAGAGACAAGGTAAAACTCCATGGCATGATCCAAATAATCAGTAAATGTAAAAATGGCTGCTTTAGTCAGTTGCAGCAGTCAGGCCAATAAACATGGGTTTGATTTTACTAGTAACAGTATCCCCAAAAAAGTTTAGCTGCCTGAAAATTGTACAAAAAGGCAAGTTCTTCTTGCTGCTGTCTGAACTCTAGATATAAAATTTCTAAAATCTGATGCCTGTGTTGTGCTCACTGTACTGGCTAAAGCAGTTGAGCAGCAGAAACTTTCCAAATTAATTTACTTGGTGATTTTTTGTAGACGTAAAACAGAAGAAGAACGTCAGAAGAAGGAGGATGAACGAGCACGGAGGGAATTTATTAAGCAGGAATATATGAGAAGGAAACAACTAAAGCTGATGGAAGAAATGGATACTGTCATCAAGCCACGTTCCCTCTCCATCAAACAAAAAAAGCCACGTCCAAAATCTATTCATAGAGATCACATTGAATCACCTAAAACACCAATCAAAGGTCCACCAGGTAACATACGTTCATGTGGGAAGAGTCTGTTCATGCTAAAACACCAGCTTGTGTTTTGGTACTAACAAGCACGTGCATTTGTTAGTGTCTTGTGCTAAATTGAAACTGCACGTGACCAAACTGGAAAGCAAAATTTGCCAATAGAAATGAAAAGCTGAATGTCACTTACCTGCTATGCATGCATGCATATATGAACAAACAAAAAGGTTTAACTGTGTGAAAACCCAGCAGAAGCACCAACATGTGCTGCAAGATTCTGACACACCCCTGTATTCTGCACTGGTCTCGTCTTGCACCTGTAAAGCTAAGAATGAATCAAAGTTGGGAGGTAAGAAATCAATCAATAAAATAATGATTATAAGGTAAGAGTACTTAAGCTCCTGCTTAATACTTTTTTTGCTTACCAACTGCATGTACAGTTATGAATGTAACACTAAAATTCCTCTAGAATAAATTCTAATACTTCTTCTGCAGTAATGTTTGGAAGAAGCCTTGCCAATTTACAGTTAGAGAAAATAAACCAGACTGCTCAGTGATCCTTTTTGTTACAGCATCATACAGCCTTGTTACTCTGCTGCATTTTCTCTAGCTGTTTTGCTCCATCTTCCAGTATAATTCAAAGTATTCCCTTAACAGCTTCCAAGAATCCACCCTAAGCTTTATATGAAGTCTCTTAAGTTCTCTCTCATAAGGACTTAGTAACTCTGGTTGCATTCTTTGATTTGCATGGTTCCAATATTCCCATGTCCATGCTTCACACCAATGCTTAGTCTGCAACCATCCTGGGTGGCTGCAAATGGCTGGGTGTCAGCAGGTGTTGACATGAAGCACACCACATATGCATGCAGGTATATCATGGATGGGTGTAAGAGTATCATGTGTAAAAGCTCTTAGTGACTTTCTGAGGCTGGTGTTGGGTCTAATGAACAGACTCTGCTACTTGCATAGGTTTATAAGCCTTAACTTTGTTTTTATCCAGGTTCTCAGCTTTATCGTGTTTTTTCAGTATCTAGTCTGTCTCTGGCATCGCTGAATACAGGGGACAATGAGAGTGTGCAGTCAGGCAAGAGAACACCAAGGTAAAGCTGAAATTACCATTTTGTTTCATAAAATGTGATAAGCAGCTATGTAAAACTGCCATGAATTTTAAAGAGGTCATGTATCTGGTGTGGACTCTGAGAATAGGTAAGTTTGTCTGATTTGGGACATGGAGAGTTTTTACTGTCAGGCCATAGACATAGAAGCTTCTTTTCTATTTTTGGGTTGGTTTTTTTTCCCCTTAGCAGTCATACAGGGAAATATTACATGTTCACTAGGCCTTCAGCCTTTTCCAAACACCATTTTTTAAAAAAATCACATGAAAATGAAATACAAAAATATTAAAATAACAGGATCATACTAATTTTCTATACAGTATCTAGAATTCAGAGGAAAAACATTTTTATATAACTACTTAATTATATTCAGATAAATAGTATATATTTTTATAGAAGTAGGGAAGAAAGACAAATGAGGAAAAGGGATTTGATAAGGAATTCTATATGTGATATTTTTGTGGCCACTGTGCATCACTCACCAGCTCTGACATGCCTGCAGCTGCTTGCAGTTGACTTTTCCATTTCCTTCATGTCTTGACAACTGACTTTCTGGTTATTACATAAAAAAACTTCATTAAAATTATCCAACTATCTTAACATCTATTGTAATCTCTTAATTAAAACTGATCATTTTTGAGAGGGGGGATTTCTTCCAGCTATATGAGCCATTAGAACAGGCCTGATGTTGCTTATCTGCACAGACTTGACAGGATATTTACCCCTATCTATGTAATTTTTCTTGTACAGGGCTGTACTGTGCTTGTAATGAATGAATAGTACATTTTCCTCTGGCTTTAGATTTGATTTTAGGGGGTTCAAACTTTTAGAATATGATAAAATTTAGTACAAATTGCTAAAAGTAACAGAGTCAAAAGATTTGCAGTATCTTTCCAGACCTATGCTTTCACCTTTTTCTCATGTCAGAATTTTCTTTTGATGGTTACACTGAATGAATTTCAGTAATACCTTTGAGATGCTAATCACAAAAGATGTATGATATATTATAAATTAAATTTTCATCTCTTGATGATTTTACTGGAAGTTGATGTGCAGGTGAATGGTTTTTATAATACCATGCACTTTTTTTTCTTTATTCTTTGCTTTCACCATTCATTCCAAGGTGAAAATTTTACTGGCTTTTGCAGCAGCCACAATCAAAAAAGACCTTAAATATCTTATAATAATTTCAGAATATATGACAACCCTGCTTGGACCTTTAAATATGCAGACAGACACAGTGTGAAGAAGCACAGCACCAGAAGTTACTGCTTGTGAAAACAATTAGTAATTGATTTGCTGTGTTCAATACAGCAGCTCTCACTCAATTGTTGTAATAAATATAAATATATTTTTAAAATATATACATTTTTACTTCACATGCATGATTTTATCAAGAACTGGTTGGTTTGCCACATGAGATAACATTGTTTTGGACAAGTTAAAGTGAATTCCCACTAGAAGTAATACCCCATGGTGTATTTATTAGGTCTCTGTTCCTCAGCCCCAAAAACTTACTAATGTCCTAAATACCAACTTTTTGCATCACTCAAAATGCTCTATACAGAACATTAACTCAGTCATTAATTTATTCAGTAAATATTGTGCATTTCACTTTATCAAAATGAAATCATTGTGTTCTAAGTAATTTGCCTCTTTTTCATCCTAAAGGCTTCTATGCTGAACATTGTAAATTGTTTTAATATTTTTTTTTGTAATTTATGTTAAGGTCTGAGTCTGTGGAAGGATTCTTATCTCCAAGTCGCTGTGGCAGTCGTAATGGAGAAAAAGATTGGGAAAATGCATCTACAACTTCTTCAGTTGCCTCTGCTACAGAATACACAGGTCAGGCAACAATATGCAGAGTAGTACCTGACTCCTAGAGGTTCCAGGAAGAGAAAGGTTTCAGTTATCTTTATTTTAGTTCCTGAAACTTAATTGAGGTCACTTCCAGAAAAATGATTATTTTCACCTCTTGTATTATTACCAAAAAGTACAAATTATTATTACCAAATGTAAGTAGTAACTCAGTAGCATTTGTGATAAATAAATTAAATAAAATAAATAAATAGTCTTGGTAAAGGGTGCAAATATTACAGATAAAACACGAGATTTCTCCTTCAACCAGATGAATCAGGTTTTTTAACAGACAGAATAACCTGACAGTTATCAGGACAGAACTTTTATCCCTGGTTTTGGGTAAAACATTTCTGAAATTGCAAGGTGAACAGGCTACAGTCACTCTAAGCTCTGTGTTGTTCTACACAGCTTCATTGTTACACATCTCACCCTTGAGATCACAGGTTTAGATGAAGAAAAAGAATTTTTCTCCTGGATGACTGACATTTTAGTTAGAAAATGCAAAGCATGTTGTTCATAGAGAAGTCCTCTGGTAGAAAATTTATTTCCCAAGACTGCTAATAGTAATGGTTTAATCCTGAAAGACACTTTTAAAATAAATAATATATATAAAATAAATAAATATAATAAATAATAATATAAACTAAATCTGTCATTCCTCCTCCATAGGACCAAAGCTCTTCAAGGAACCCAGTGCTAAATCCAATAAGTACATCATTCAGAATGCACTGGCACATTGCTGCTTGGCTGGGAAAGTAAATGAAGGTCAAAAGAAAAAGATCCTGGAGGTAAGGGTGTTTTTCCCTGAAAAGCAGTCACAGTCAGGCATGAGGAAGACACTCAAGTATAAATGCAGATGCTGCAAGGAATCTTCTGAGGTGATGCCAGTTCTTGGGGAAAGGCTTGAGTAGTTTCTGTGACTTGCTTCCTGTGTGGACAGCAAGGGTCCCTGGCACTGTGGAAACAAGAGCTGTTGCATTGCCCATGAAGCACAAAAAGCTGAATTAATTGCCATGTTAATTCATAATTACTGAGTGTTTAATATGAAAATGTCAGTATGTAGATATTTTATCATTTGCTCACAATTATTTTCTTTTTCCTTAACATGAAAAATATCCATCTTATGCATCCAGAGTCTTGGAATGGGGCTTCTAGAAATAAAAAAAAAAAAAAAAAAATTATTTCTCTGAAATAAATTTCACAACAGTATTTCTTGCCCCTTCATCATTCTTCTGCATTCATGTTTAGATGCTGCCTTTTCTGTCTTCCTAGCTACTTTTTGGAAGTAATAAGTGAGAAATTTTCAGTTCAAGTAACTGGGAGTGTAGTAGCTGCCAGAAATCCTGGGAAAGAACAGCTAGAAAAAGGTCATGCTTAACTCTTAAGATGCAGAGCATGTCACTTGGTAGAAGCTATACATCTTCAGGACACATGTCCCATAGAAGTTGTGCTGGGTGAAATAGGAATCTGAAGATTTCAGATGATAAAGAAGAGCCTTTGCTTGTTGCACTGAAACTGACTTCATGATTTGACCAAACTTGGATGGATTCAGGGATGACTGAAACCCCATTTCAGCACTGGAGGATCTTTTGGGTCCATGCAGATTTTCAGTTTCCAAACTTGCAACTGTTAGCCATGTTTTATGACATGAATCAAATAATTTTTATTTGTGCTACAAAAAAGCCTGTCAGGATGTGTGTTCTTGAGGTACAAATAACAAGCATAGTGGAAATTGTCTAAAGGTTTTGCTTGTGTAAGACAGCTACTGTATCAAAATAGGTGAAGATTAGTGAATTCAATTCACTGTCTTCAATTAGATTGAAGATAAGGTATTTAGTGGACAGAGAGATAAGTTTTATTTCTAGTAGAAAACAAATTACAAATGGCAATGTTTTCTAATTAAAATGAAAAATTCATATTGTGAATCTTTTTCTTTCTTTCTTTTAAAGGAAATGGAAAAATCTGATGCCAATAATTTCTTAATCTTGTTCCGGGATTCAGGCTGCCAGTTCAGATCTCTCTACACTTACTGCCCTGACACTGAAGAAATCACCAAACTAACTGGCATAGGTCCCAAATCCATCACAAAGAAAATGATAGAGGGACTGTATAAATACAACTCTGACAGGAAGCAATTCAGCCACATACCTGCTAAAACTTTATCTGCCAGTGTTGATGCCATCACCATTCACAGCCATTTGTGGCAAACTAAGAGACCAGTAACTCCTAAGAAACTTTTACCCACCAAGGCATAGTAGATGGGGGGAAAAAAATCTGCTTTGGACAACTACACTTGCACTTCATCTTTACTGCCTATAGGAAATAGATTTCTAGTTGCCAACGAGACTCAAAACTGGACAACAAGTTCTATTATCATGTCCAACTGGAATGTAAACACAGTGTTTAGGAGTGAAGAAGGTTACTGCATAGGTGAATAATGAGTGATTATGGAAATGTTTGACTTGTGTGGAGATTTGTATGTGCTAATACAATATATAGAGTATATTTGCTCTGTATTTTGATTAGATACACTGAAGCACTGAATGTTCCTCTTTAGTGACTCAAACTACATTTTTTTACATCTGTTGCCTTATATGTTTGTATTTGTGCTTGTCTTGAAGTATTTTTTTCTTTCACTAAAGGAATACTTCTTAATGTTCTCAGTACCATTGAACTTTGCATACATAGACTTACACTAAAGGCTAAATGATAAGTAGTATGTCACTGAAGAACAGCTAAATGGGTCTGTGCTGCAAGATCCTTATTGTTTGCTGTAATGAAATCAAGAATCATTCCCCTAAGTATTTCTAATTCTTTTGAAGTTAAATAATACTGACTTGCTTTACTAAACAGTAAAAGAAAAACCTTTGAACTGCTTAAAGTTTCCTTCAAATGAATTCTTTACCAACTCAGGGTATAGTTAGATGATGCAATTATGCCTGTTTCAGTAAGTTACCATCTGAGATGTAATGGCTGTTTGTGCATTCATGCCACCATGAAAAGGCAGAGTAAAATGTTTTGGTAGAGAGCTCTAAAAGAGTTGAAGTGAATGTGGGTTACTTTGCATCATTCCAGATGAAGAGCAAGCAGAGTGTCAGGTAATGCTGCTCCAAGGAAGGAATGGAAAGTGATGAAATATTCAGGACTAGATCCCTGATAGAACACTAAAAATACTCAGAAGAATCACAGAGTTCACCAAGTCACAGAGCTTTCACAAGTTGGGTATCTAATTCCCTTTGGTTTTAACACTGTCTTTTCTTCCTGCATTCAGATCTGCCAGCTCAGACTTAAATCAGTTTTCTAGGGAGCAGACAGCTGATAAGAATTTTCAGTGTCTCTTAGGAAATTGTTTTCTTGACACAATCTAACAAATAATGTCTTGTGAACGTAGCAATCTTAAATACATATGGAAAAAAAAAATGAAATGACATTTCACTAAGTTTACAAAACCCAAACTCTAGGCATATTTCAGTATTATTTACAAAGGGCTGCATTTTCTTTCAAAACACTGTTAGATACATCACTGTTCCATTTCAGTGTTTGTTTCTCTTATCATTTGCTTTTAACATAGCACTATTCTGAAAAAAAAAAAAAAAAAAATACAAACTTGAAGCCTCCCCTAAATCTGTGGCTATTTTGATAATGTTGATGATTTGTTGGGGGGAAAAAAAATCTCATTCTCAGGAAAAGACTTGAATGATTTGTGATTCTGTTCTGTTTCAGTGTTTTGACAACTACATTAACATAAGACAGTATTGTGCTCAAGTACATGGTGTGTTCTGTTTCATGGGGAGACTAAACCTATGTTCATATTTCTCTCATTAAACTGCTTTGAGAGAAATTATGCCTCACTACTCCCATGTGCTCATTTACCTATGGCAAAGATGCACAGGAATGAGATGTCATTAAGCAGTTTAGAACAGTACTCTTCTTTTTTTTTTTAATTATAAAGCCTTAGGCATCAATGCATCAGAGTTATAGACATTTTCTCAAAAATGCTGTCAGTTTTACTGTAATTTATGTTCTTATATTTATGTATATTTGTTAAAACTGTAAAAAAACCAACAAAAAAAACCCAACAACTTTAAAATACATGTTTAATATGTATGTGGCTCAAAACTTTGTGGTTAGCTGATTCCTACTGTTTGCATGTATATCACCAGGATATGTAACTCTTCTATTTCAAGTGTATACATACTGTGTATATAGGATATAAATAATATTAAAAAGGGGGAAAGAGGGTTTGCACATTCTGCCTGTTAGACAGTTCCTACAAATGCCATTGTAGGAGCATCTTGAATAACAATATGAAACTGTGTATAATATACAGTGATTCAAGAAACCAGAAGGTTAGAATTAACTGATACACATATGGTGAATGACTTCAAAAGAAGTTTTATCATGGGAGGCTTTTTCTTTCTAAAATCTGTACTATGATTTAACTGAAGATTTGCAACACCATGAAGACAGAAAGGCATCAATCTAATCCAAGTGAGCTTCAATGACAGAAATTGGGTAATTTTAAATAGATTGGAATATACTATGAAATTTACTTTTGTCAACAGGTTCCAGATTCGTGCAGTGTCTAAAAGTAGAATGTGAATAATGCAGCTGAAAAAAATCATTGCTTGCAGTATAAAGTTTTACTTAATACAGGAGAAGTAAAGCTAGATATGCTTTTCCTTTTTAAGCCTGCAAATTTTCTAATTACAGTGGATCTTTGGTTGGGATCATGTTTAAAAAAAAAAGAAAGGAGAAAAAAAAAAAAAAAGCTTTCCATAAAGGCCAGTATTTATCACTGACCTTTTCAGAACACACTGGTGCTTTCATCAGGGGTATTATTATTGTTGCTACAACTGAATTGCCAAACTCTTGTCTTAGTTTTTGAAGCAAAATTTCATATTCTAACAGTCATAATAGCTACTGATTATTTTTTTTTTATGTTAGTATGACTGTTAGCTTTTATTATTTGGCTGTTTAAAGCCAAATTCAGCTATTTAATTATGATTTAATGGGCACTGTTGAAAAATGTACAGTGTATTGTGTGCTTACTTGTCCACTTCTATGGAGCATAGCTCCCATATTTTTTCAAATGCTGTGCTGTAAAATATTGTCATTGCTACTTCTGTGGTACAGTGTAGTTTTTTTTCCTTTCATTTAAATAAAAGCATGGCACCAAAAGTATTTTTTTTTTCTTGTTTGCATCTATAAACTGATAAAAAGTTCACATGAATGTTTAAATGTTTCTTCTTGTATTTCAGCACCATAGAAATTGTGGGAAATAGGCACCATATTTATTTCTCCTTTTGTTTGCCATTGTCTTTCACACATAATTTGGCTTTCTGATGTTTTCAGAGGGAGACTGTTGCAGAATTAGGCTTCTTATTTCATGCCTGAGGACAGCATGGTGTTACCCTGTTACCTTCAGAAGTGAGTTTCAGTCAGCTGGAACTCTTGTACTCTGGTTAGCTTCCATTGTTCTAAAATCACAGAAAATGACTGGTCACTGTCATAGGATGGTTTCAGTTGGGAAGGTTTTCAATATGAAGTCTTACCCTTCATCAAGACAGTTAATAAAAACTATTCCTTATAGTGAAGTTGTTAGTGGTGCAACCTTCAACAGACATGCTATCCAAAAATTAAGGTGTCTCTTGCAGATTTGTAAATTAGCTTTTTTTTTTTCCAGTCCAAATTATGCTAGGAAAATTTTAGAACAATGTGGATGAAAATGGTTACCCTTCCCTCCTCCCAAAAACTGGTTATTTTTCAGCCAGCTCCATTAGTTGCCTGTATGACACCACAAATACACTGACACAAGCAAGGAATGATGTTGGAACACAAACCCCCAGTAAAGCTATTTTTTTCAGTGGTGAGCCCAGCTCAAAATTTCAATCTAAAACCAGCTTTTTATACAGACAGAGCAGTCTTCCCTTTCTCTATCCTTTGGCAAGTAACACCATATTAGCAAAACTTCACACCCTGCTTAATTTGACAGAATATGACTGTGCTGTGGCTGAATTTGCACAGAATTTGTGAATCAAAATTTGCAGTGCTGGGGGGTTCAGTGCAGAGAGTTGGTAGCAGCAGCTGCTGAATAGTCATCTCAGACTTGGAACATAAAGTTTTGGATCAGTCACTGCACATCAAGGCAATGTTAAAAATAGCTTTATTTCTCAGATCCAGCTGTACTGATCGGTGTAGATGTCAGAAGTCTGCTTTCCAACATCAAAATGAATAAAACAGCTTTATAAGTGCTGAACCTTTAACTTGTTCATTTAGAAGGAATTTGTTTTTAAAGTAGAATTTCAAGAAGGTAGAAAGCAGTAGAAAAGAGTTAAAGCATTCCAATGAAAAATGTGACTTTAAACTTCCTTCAGACTTTTACTCAACATTACCAATTACTGGATGGATCAAATACTTAGGAGTAATTAATTATCCAATTAAAAATGTATTAAGGACAATATCAAAATATATATATATATATAAGATGTTTAAGTTTTCAGGGAATGGTATGTGAACTTTATGAAGACCAGGCATTTTTAATTCACTGTTAATTTGTTACTGGAGATTGGCAGCAAGACTAAAAGCTAATATAAAGCTTTCCATCAGTGCAGCTCTGTCTTCTTACATCATCACTGATCTACTGTCTGCATGATGAGACTTGGCAAGGCCCCACAAGGGCTGCAATTATTTAAATTATGTGAAGCCAGATTATGCTTTCTCTGTTCTTGTTTAAGCAACCTGAAACTGAAGCTATGATGCTGCTGTAAACAATTGTCTTGTAGATTATGCAAGAATTTGACTGAATTGTCACCACAGAGTTCTGGAAATCCTTCCTTGAAATGAGTGAAAAATGTGGCCACAAGTCAAGCTTTAAACAAATATTTTTTTCAAGTTTTTACAAGATCATGTAAACAAAATATAAAATGTAAATATTTGAGTGGCTCTGTTATAATGGCTAAAAATCAGGGGATTGGCCCATTTTTATGGTGACAACACAAAGATGATTTGCACTAAGGGCTGGACTGCACTGGGGAATTGTCATCAGACTCTGTCCAGTCCTGTTGACATTGTCTGGGGCTACCTGCAACATCTGTGAAATAATCACACAATTACTTTTGCCTCTTCTGAAGTGTTTCAAGGGCAGACTGCAGTGCCCTCTCCTAGTCTGTCACTAGGCAATGAATGCAGAACTCCTCCTCTACTAATCCTGATTTTCAGGCTCTCCAGAACTCACACCTAACAGCTTTGCTATTCATGGGAGTTGCCTTCCTTGCAGTAATGACTAAGGAGTTCAAAGCAAGCCAAGACCATCCCAAAGAAATCTTTCAGTGCCTGAGCAGAAAGAGAAGAACAGAGAATAGGCTCCTCCATCTGCCCATTTCTGAAAAAATGTTACTGTGTATCCCAACCAAATAATTAAGAGTACAAGTGCATCAAGTAAAGCTACCTATTGCTCCATACCTCTTCCTGCAGACATACTTGATTCTTGGAATCTCTTTCCAGATCTTAATGAATTTGCTACTTCCTTTGTGAAAGGCCCAACACGCTGGGCAGGAAACAATAATTTTAAATTCAGAAGTTGCTCTTCCTTTCAGGTCTGTAACTAGGAGAAGCTTTAACTTTTCTTTCATCCTGAAACTCACAGAGTTGATCTGAGGATCTCTGAAAATAAAGCTATTGCACAAAAATAGGTAAACCACAGTAACACCATTGTCAAACCAAAATTAAATCTGAAGATGTATGTCTATTTAGCTAGTGTTTTGTAGATCAATTAAAGTTTAAAACGGATTTTTCTTATACAAGTGTGTGTTCAAAGTTCTGCATGCAGCTTTGTTTAGGCAATTAAATTAGTCATCTTGTTTTTAGAACACTGATTGATCATCTCTATTATAGCAGATGTATTGGAAAACAGATTCATTTCTATAATTACATTTCCTATTAATCAGTGCCTCCAAAGGTAACTAAGCAACAAATGATCACTTTACAAGCAAATGGAAAAATTTGGTGTTTCACCAGGAAATCCAGCTTCCCGGGATGTGATGCTGGGACTCGAGAGATGCAGAAGGAACCATCAAGTTACACATTCCTGGCTTGTCCTGGCAGAGTCTGCCATGCAAGCAGCTGCCACTCCTCGCCAGACGACCTCAGGACATTTCTCTGTATTCTTTTTTAGAAAAGAGAGAGAGAATAACATGATTCTCCTCTGCCCTCCAACAGATCCTCAGTAAAACAGTTTGCAAACTGCAGTGAGAGGGAACTCACTGCAGTTCTAAACATTTTCAACCATCACTGTGACAGACAGCGCAGATAAGCTTTGGTTCAGTCCCTGGCAAACCCCTGGACCTCCTCGTCGTAGCGGGTAGACCTGATGTCCGTGTCCCCTTCCCAGTGGCGGGTAGACCTGACATCCGCATCCCCTTCTCTGTAACGGGTAGACCTGATGTCCGCGTCCTCTGGGCGAGGCGGGTAGACCTGACATCCGCATCCCCTTCTCTGTGGTGGATAGACCTGATGTCCGCGTCCCCTTCGGCGTGGCGGGTAGACCTGATGTCTGTGTCCTCTGGGCGAGGCGGGTAGACCTGATATCCGCATCCCCCTCGACGAGGCGGGAAGCCTCTGATCCATGTCACACATTGTAATTAAAAAAAAAAAACTAAAAAAAACCCACACCCCAAAACAAACAACAACAAAGCACACAACGAAAACCACACAAAACCAAACCGACCAAAAAACCCCGAGCAACCAAAACAAACAAAGCCACAAGATCTCTGCTAGATCCTTTGTGAGGAAAGCATCGCTGTCTCCATTGTGCCCGGGCACTGCCCTGCGCTGCCGCACACAGGGGCTTTGCCCAAGCCCTGAACGAGCTTTTCAACCTAATTTTCTTACAGCTATATTTAAACATAGGGAAAGCTACTTAACTGTTCACCATGAGAATTCTTAGATGCCACAATCTTCTAAAAATTCATTAAATACACCGGAATACCAAATTATATATGAATACATCTTCCTAAAATGTATTTGTAACATACGCATATATGCTTTTCTGGACAGAAATAATTATTTCAACAGTCTCAAGAAGCGATAGACGGGAAAAAAAAAATATTCAGGGCTGGGCTGAAAAGCGGCAGCACCTCGTGGAGTATTTAAAGGTGTTGCCAATGCGCCTCATCAGCTGAAGAGACGCGGGCGTGCCGGCAGCTGCCAGGGGAAGAAAAATCTCTCTGCTCGGTAATTGTTCCGTGATTTTGGGGGTACCTAGGGCAGCAGCCCGTGTGTCCCCCCACACAGCGCGGAGCCTGTGGGCGGGAAGCCGGAGGGGCATCGGAGGGGAGCGCAGGGCCCGGGTGCTCCGCGGGGACAGCGCTTCGTGAGGGGACGCCGAGTTACTCCCGTGCCGTCCCCTCCCCGCTACTAAACCGCCGCCAGCCCCATGGAGGCAGGGACCAGCCCCCTCTGCGGCGGCGGCTGGGGAAAGCGGTGTGAGGGGGAGCGCTGCTCTGCGGCGGGACGGGCCCGCAGCCGCCGCGGAGTTTGGCGGGAGGCCACCGCAGCACCCGCGCTCGCCGGGACCCGCAGCCCGTCCCGCGATTACCTCAGCCTCGGCGTGCGAAGGGGTTCGCGGGGGTGCAACCGATCCCCAGCGGCTGCTAACAAAGAGGGCTCCGCCCCATCCAGCGCCGCTCCGCCACCATCTGTTCCTCCCGCCCCCGCGGCGCGGGTTGACGCCCAGCGGGGCCGCTCCCGCCCCGCCCTCTTTCGCTTTCCACTTCGGCTGCGGCCCGGCCACCCCGCCCCGGCGCAGCGAGGGGAGGGTTCTGCGCTCCGTGCCGCCGGGCTAGTCGGCGCCGAGGGCAGGTGGCAGCCGCAAGGCGGAGAGGAGCGGGAACGACACCCTCAGAGCGGGCTCGGGCCCGCCGCACGGCGAGGCCTCTGCCGCCATCTTCGCCTCACGCCCCGCTGCCAAAGGGCCCCTCAGGTGAGCGTCGGCGCGCGGGGGCCGCACCGCGGAGGGGCTCCCCTGCGGGGAGGGGCCGGCACCGGAGCGGGTTGACGCCGCCAAAGCTGGGAGCGGCGGCCGTGAGGTGGGCGCTGCCGGAGAGCCGCGGCGGCTCCGGGCCCGCCTGGGCGAAGGGCCGCTCACCTCCCCGCCCCGGCCTGCGGGCACAGCCGTTCTGTGGGGGCTCCGCCGCCGCTTCCTCCGCCCGGGGGAGCATCGCCTGGGCTGCCGGCGACGCCCGGCTGCGGTCGTTCCTTTGTTGTGGCATCGGCGGGCGGGCGGGCTGCGGGTGGCCGCGCTGCTGCGTGCCCGGGCCCCGGCGCTGAGGCGGAGAACGCGGGGGGTGTTGCCCTGTGAGCGGGGCCGCTTCAAAGCTCTGCTCTCGGCGTCGGCTCTTCCGCGGCTCTGGCTGCTGCTGTTGCTGAGCTGACAGCGCTGAGATGCTCATCGGGGCTGGGCGCTCTGGAATTAAACAGTGCGGTTGTTTTGAACCGCTCGGCCCTATGGAACCACACGTGAAAAGAAAAATAAATCTGGAGCAAGCGTTTTGTTTTGTTGGTTTTTAATGGGAATGCGTTTGTCTCTCTGCAACTTGTGTTTTTTCTTTTTTTTTTTGTTTTTTTTTTTCTTCCTATGATGTTTCTACATTCTATTTTCACTTTACTTGGGAAGTGTTGCATAATTTGATGTCACCTTTTAGGCGTTGATGGAGCGCTGAGGATGGAGTGTGCCTGTTCTCACAGGGATTGATGAATGCTAACAGCTCTGCCAGCCAGTGCATGCTGAGATAAGGATTACTGTGGTGGCTCGAAAGCAACAGCTGATCTAAGTAGGGTAAAAAAACCGGATTGCTAGAGGGCAAGCCAGTAAAAAAATCGGTGTGAGGAAGAAAAGGCTAGGATGTCACTTCTTCGCTGTGTATTGGAGCAGATGAGGTTTCTAATGGCTTAAATAGAGTTTATTTGCAATAATGAATCGTGTTATCTTAGGGTAAATTGGGTGTCAATTGAACTAACTCTTGTGGGCTTTGAAGTTAAAAAAATGGGCTATAGCCTTAAAAAATAGATATATTTTTAAGCTAGAATGAATAACTCACTGATGGAGGGCATGTGAGAAATGGAGTCACTAGGTACTGCCCATGCCCTGAGTCCTGCTTGGGCTCAGTGTGGGTGAACTGGGGGGTGGCTGCTGGGCAGGCCCAGGACTCGTGTAAGTGACCAGGATGGATGAAAAAGTGAAATAACCATGCAAAACAGATGGCTTTTGAAATATTCATGACTTCTTCCCATTTAGGGGTTTCTATGGCACAGCTCCCCAAGATGCTGAGGTTATGGATACGCACTGCAGCTGTCATTGAAGTCAGGGAACCAGGGATTCTCATCAGGCACTGCTTCCCCCTTTAAACGTGTGGCTGCTGGTGGCAATTAAGATTGGAACCACAGTATTTTCTTTATTGTATTTCTGGGTAGTTAGAATTTTCTTTGCTCAGTTTTCTGAATGCATATTGTACACCGTTGGCAACTAATCTGATAAATAACATGGGAATAACACTGATTTTTACATCTCACCACATAGTTATTTTCCAGAATATTAAACTTTGCTTAAACTCTGTCATGTGAATGAGTATGTGGGTTAAATTTATTGTAAAGGAAGTAACTTAGAGGCTTGCTAGACAATTCTAGTTTATAAACCTTTTCCTGAATAGTATGTATATATGTTTGGTTTTTAATTAGATAATTTTAAAAATAATTGGGTTTTAGGCTAATAATGTCATCTGATGGATTCTTGCTGTTGGCATGCTCTTAGAACATGAGTTAGAACAGAAGTTAAATGTCTAGAAAATGTAGGAGTAGGTAGTCTGTGTTCAAAGGAGCTTGTTTAAAGGACATTGCCTATTGAAGCTACAGAGAAAAGGTGTGCCTGCTTTGTGGCAAGAAATAGCTTTTTCTTTCCCTTCATGTAGGTTTATTAGGAGAAAAAAAAAGTCTTAAATACAGAATTAGGGGAAGATGGTAACGGGGGAGGGCACAGGAGAGAGAAAAAAAGGTTGTTGGAAAAGCCTGATGGGTAGAAAGCACCTGAAATGTTAACCTCTGATAGAAATTTACTCTCATGCTACCTCAAGTTAATGCTGAGCTTCTCATTCTGGAGTATTAGTGCTTGAGCTGATCAGATTGTGACGTTGTGTGCCATATGTCCTGGCAGAAAACACTATTGTGGGCTGGGCCAGAGATGCAGCTTGAGCTCTCATATTGAGTTTCATGGCTGTTCTTTGCCTGTTAGTTAATTATTCTTTTATTCACAGCACTGAATGTCAGAAGCAGTGACATATTTGATGTGTATGCTAATGTATATTTATAAGTTGGTGGTAGTGCAGCTTATTATTTTGACCAGCATCATGCTCATAGGGTTCTTTTAAAATTAAAATTAAAAATGGAATACAACTTCTTGGTGCTGAATTTTACTTAATGGAGTTATACCCTTAAGCACAAAATAGTGAGTATTACACTAATTTTCCATTGGTAGAATATATAAATAATTTGAAGGCAGTCTTGAAGCTCTGTGGGCTTCCTGTTTAGACCAGAGTCAGGGTGTGTCTTTCATGAGACCCATCAAAATACTTGGTGATTGGAGTCTTCTGTGACTAAAATAAGAATTAAACCCAGCCATTTTAAAAAAGTTAGGCCATTTCAGCTGGCACAATTAGGTCTCAGTTGTTCCAAAATAAACTATGCTGCTATCATCAAATGCTTTCCTAGTCAAATGTTCTGGCAAAAAATCAGTGGGGAAAAAAAGTTGGGATACAAATGCAAGGAAGGTGGAAAACTTGGGGATTTAGATGTCATAGTATAACCCACCCACCCCCTTATTAATGCCTTATTTTTTTTGTATCCCATCAAGTTCATTAGTATTGTTTTATGTTGATCAGTGAGAAGCTTCACTGGAGTATTTGTATACTCCAGT